>BDUI01000077.1:310980-336841 GCA_002335545.1 Apodemus speciosus
TTCTGAGGTCTTCTTCAATTTCCTTCTTCAGAGATCTGAAGTTTTTGTCATACAGATCTTTCACTTGTTTGGTTATAGTCACTCCATGCTTCTGTGCATGTAACTGGCCTCCAGCTGTGTCCTCCTGGCCTGCCTACATTCCAGCTCTTAAGAATCAGTTCTTTATTTCCACCGTTCTGGGCTCGTCTGTTGGTTCTCTATGGTGACCTGGTATGGCTACCAGCTCCAAGATGGTGGTGGATCTTGGGGCTCTGTCTAACCGATTGATTCGATGTAGCACTGGCGCTTCCCTGGCTGAATTGGTGGAGCTCTCAGTCCACAGGGCTTTGTCTGGTTAACTGTCTGTGGTGCCCTGAGGCAAGATGGTGGCCTCTATTTTCAGCCAGGCACAGACCCCTGAGCAAGTTGTTGGAAAAGATAGCTCGCTGAGCTGTTCAGGCCCTGGATGCAGGCAAGAGCCTGATGGGATAGGACCTGAGTGATGTTAGAATCGCACCTGGCCTTTGCTGTTAGCTGTCTATGGTGCCCCGAGGCAAGATGGCGGCCTCACCTGTAAGCCAGGCACAGAACCCTGAGCCCCAGAAATGTTTACAATGTAAATCTTTGATTTTATCACAAATGTTCTAATTCCACCTTCAATTTATTTAGAAAGAGTTTTTATATCTACCATTTTATTTGTAAAATTTTCCATAAAATAGTCAATTTTAATATGTTTGTCTATATATTTCTTGAATTTTAACAGAAATATTTCCATATAAATCTTCAATGTTATCTAAAAATGTTTATAATTCCACCTTCAATCAACTTCGAGTTATCTTTATGCCTATCATTTTATCCGTATAATTTCCATGATAATCTTTAATTTTAACATGTTTTTCTGTATATTTCTTCAATTTTATCAGAAATATTTTCCATGCAAATCAACAACTGATAAATGGGACCTCTTGCCAAACTACAACATATATGTATATATATATGTTGTAGTTTGGCAAGTTTTTTTTTTATTCCTATCTACACTCATTTTTTTTTTAATTCAGTAGAGAGTTTCAATTAATTGATCAGCTTTCTCTTGGTTAAGTTGTTGATGTACAGTTTTATCCACATTGATCAGATAGAATACAGGGAGTTATTTAACTTTTCATGTATTTCTTGAGAATTGCTTTGTGTCTGAATCTGTGGTCAATTTTGGAGAAAGTTTAATGATGTATTGAGAAGAAAATATGTTCTTTTGTGTTTGGAGACATGTTCCGTGAATATCTGTAAGGTCCATTTGGTTTATAGAGTCTATTAACCTCAATATTTTTTCTCTTTAGTTTTTGTCTGAGGTTCCTTTCCGTGGGTGAGAATGGGATAGTGAAGTCTTACACTATCACTGTGTGAGGATCAGTATGTGTTTTATGCTGTAGTAGTGTTTCCTTTACAAAAGTTTGGGCTGTTTTGTTTGAGGCACAGATGCTATGAATTGAAATGACAACATTATGGGTTTTTCTTTGATGTGTATGAAGTGTCCATCACATCTCTTCTGTTTAGTTATTTATTTTATATGCATTTTATCTTATGATAAATGGCTTTATCACCTAACTTCTAAAGGTCTCTTTGCTTAGAACATCTCTTGCCAATTCTTTACTCTGAAGTAATATCTATTCTCAATATTGACTTGTATTTCTTGGATGAAGATCTTGAGTCTTAAAATCTCAGGACATTTTAAAAGTCTACACAAGAGATGACAGACCAGGAAGAGTGATCATCAATGTGCCAATAGGTGTAAAATGAGACTATTTCATGGGGTGGGAACACCCAAGTAACCTAACATGGTGGATAAGGCTGATTGTATGTATGGTAACATTGTTAACTTAGACCTTCCTTTTAAAATTAAGAATTTTTAGTTTTCTGTTATTATACAACATACCTTTGGGCTAAAGTATATGTTGAAGCTATATATTTCTTAATTAACAATAACCTTCCAAATAATACAACCACTGAGAAAAATTAACAGAAGTATATACAGTATGTTAAAATGAACTAAATTAAGCCTGCCATACAAGTGGGCATTTATTCTTCCCTAGAATTTTCTGTGTACATTTCTTCTCTAGATCCATGAATACTCAGTTTTTATTCCTTGCTAGAATGCAGCTAGCATATTATTGTTGGAATGTTTCACTTGACAACATGAAGAAAGCTAATAACATATAACTAGGTGAAAAGAGAACTTACAAAGTTAAAGATAATTTATATTATATTAGCATATCAGCAGGCAGATATGGGTGGTTACAATTCAGATTGACTAATAGAGAATTACTATAATTTACATTATGATGAATAAAATATTTGTCCAATAATCAAGGGGAGCTTTTCATGCTATTTTAAACCTTGACTATTGATTGCTTCTGTTTTTGTGTTTGTTTTTGTTTTTGGTGTATGTATGTGTATGTGTGTGTGTTTGTGTGTGTGTTTGTGTGTGTGTATGTAACACCTTATTCACTGATTCTCAAGTCCATTTTCATGTAATTGTAATGTATGACAGTGCACAAAGGTTAATTTCACTGTCCCTCTATTTATCATAGTGTGATAGTACAAATTCTTGCTTCATTACACGGCCATATCATGATAGAAAATAAAAGGTAATTATATAGAAGATATGTCTTACTATGAATGTCTTACGGATTTAGTAAAACACCTGGAAGTCTAGTAAATAAGCACTATTAAACAGTTCAAATACAGAAGGCACCATTATATAAAAGGTAAACAATTTACTTGGAGAATCTTGTCACTTTTTAACTGCCTGTGCTTTACCAAGGGTCCTTTAAATATCTGTAATAATCTTATTAGTTTCCTAAAATAGATTAGGACAAAATATGGTCTGTGGTATTATCATTATCATTATCTGGAAAAAAAGACATTTCTTTATATCCCATAAAACCTTACATAAAAATTCCTTGATTTATTAAATCTAAATAATACCAAAATGAACCTAAAAATTTTACACACACACACAAACACACACACATGTATGTATATATATATATATATATATATATATATATATTAAAATGAACAGAAATAAAATAAAATCAAATAACTTTAAAGCATGCAATGTCTTGTATTGATTCACAATGATGGATCTACCCTCACTGAAAGGACATTTATCACTAAATATCTGCAGAAAAATATTTTAATTTATAATTTTATATATTATTTTATTTAACAAATAAATGAATGTATTTAGCTTACATGCATACCACACTTTTCCTTCAGTCTTCTCCTAGCCCTATCATCCCATCTTGCTGCCATCCATTGCTGTGCCTTCTCTTCAGAAAAGGGGAGGCCTCCCATCGATATCAACCAGACTTTGCATATCAAGTTATAAGGAGGAGGATATGTGAATATCCTATTGAAGCTAAAAGAGACAGTCCAGTAGGGAAAATGCATCCCAAACTTAGGCAACATGGTCAGAGACATTCCCTGTCACTACTGTTAGGAGACCCACAGGAAAACTAAGCTTCACAACTGCTACATATGCACATAAGGCCTAGGTAAGACCCATGCATGGTTTCTGTTTTGTGGTTCAGAATCTCTGAGCTGCTATGGGCCCAGTTTAGTTGATTTTGTAGGGAGTTTTGTGGTGTCCTTGATCCCTCTGGCTACTAAAATTCTTCCCCCTTTTCAGCAGGATTCCCATGCTTCACCTAATGTTTGGCTGTGAAACTCTGCATCTCTTTCTATTCATGGCTGGGTGAAGCCTCTCTGATAACAGTTGTAGGTTTTCACCTGCAAGTAGAACAGAGTATCATTAAGAGTGTCAAGGGTGGGCTCCTATGGCATAGGTCTCAAGTTGGCCATTTTCTAGATTTCTTTTTCATCTTTACTCCTGCATATCTGTAGGCAGAACAAATTGTAGTTTGAAGTTTTGTGTCAGGGATGGTGCCTGACATAACCCAGTTTGAGCTTTGCTTTTCCCATTGCAAGAGGTCTTAGCTAGGGTCAACCTCATAGATTCCAGGGAGTTTCCATTGCCTAGGCCTCTAGCTCATCTCAGAGATGCCCCTGCCCCACTCATTTTTCTAAAACAGCATTTTCTTCCTCTATATTCCCCTACCCTCCCACTCAAATCTGCCATAAAAGATGTCTGTTTTATTTCCCTTTCTCAGTGAAATTCACACACATGCCTTTCTGAATTTCTTGTTATCTCACTTCCTTGAGTCTGTGAATTGTAGCATGATTATTTTTATTTTTTCTTTACAGCTAAATATCTACTTATAAGTGGGTACATACCATGTATGTATTTCTGGATATGGATTACTTCACTCATAATGATCTTTTCTAGTGCCACCAATTAGCCTGAAATTTCATGATATCAATGGTTTTAATAGCTGAGTAATATTCCGTTGTGTAAATATACCACATTTTCATTCTTCATTTTTCAGATGAGGGCTTTCTAGGTTTTCCAGTTTCTGGTTATTACAAATAAAGCTGTTTGAACACAACTAAACAAGTGCCCTTGTAATATGGTAGAGTATCTTTAGGGTAAATTGCCAGTAGTGATATAGCTGGGTCTTGAGGTAGATCTATTCCAAATTTTCAGAGAAACTGTCAAATTGATTTCCAAAGTGACTGTTCAGGTTTGTACTACCATCAGAAATGGGGAAGTGTTCCCCTTGTTTGACATACTCACTCACTAGCATAGCTGTAACTTCAGATTTTGACCTTAGTTGTAAGCTTTTGTGTAAGATGGAATCTCAGAGACATTCTGATTTGCATTTTTCTGATGGCTAGATATGTTAAATTTTTTAAATGCTTCTTGGACATTAGACATTCTGCTGTAAAGAGTTCTCTCTGTAGATCTTTATCCAATTTTTAATTGGGTTATTTGTTTGATGATATTTAGTTTCTTGAGTTCTTTATATATTTTGGATGACAGCCCTCTGTCAGATGTGAGGTGTTGAAGATATTTATCAATTCTGTAACCTACTGCTTTGTCCTTCTTATGGTGTCTTTAGCTTTACTGAAGCTTTTCAGTTTCATGAGGTCATATTTATTAATTGTTGATCTTAATCTGTGAGGAATCAATATCTGCATTGGATGCTATTTAATGTCACAATGTATTCAAGACCATTCCCTGTTTTCTCTTCTATGAGTTTTAGTATTTATTTTTATGTAGAGGCATTTGATCCCATTGCACTTGAGTTTTGTGCAGGGTGATAGATATGATTCTATTTGCATTATTCTAAATGCAAACACCCAGTTAGATCAAATTTTTTTTGTGAGGATGATTTCTTTCATAGTAACATTTCTGCTTCTTTGTCAAAAATCACTGTGTATAGATATACAGATTTACTTCTGGGTCTTTAACTTGATTTCATTTATCAACCTGTCTATTTTTATGCCAATACCATGCGATTTTTAATATTATTGCTATGTGATACAATAGGTTTTAGGCCTGCATCTTCTCTGCCACTGTAGATTGGGGAGTTATCCTCTCCTGAAGTTGGGTACTGATCCCATCCCTCTGGGTAGGTCTAAGTTGTAGGGAAGCACTAAGTCACCACTTTAGGGGTGGGAAATCCAGAGCTGGCCTGTGAAAAGACCGGGGACATGGGCCTTCTTAGACAGAGAAGTCCAGGCACCTCAGCAAGTTGCACAAGAGCAGAGAACTGAGTCAGGGTGGTCCTTACACTGGGGACAGCATCTTGTCTGGGGCCAGGGTCTTGGGGTGCTCTGGGTTGTCCCAGCAAAGCTTATTGTCATTAGCATGGTGATGGCAGGCTTGGTGGTGGTTTTGGCTTGGAGTGCAAAGAGACCTTCTACTGGAGATTAGTTTGAAAGCAAAGAACTTTTTCATGGCTCCCTATGGTGGATCTTGGTGAAATGAGACAGTCCATGATTCTAAAGAGTTTATTGTCATGGTGGAAAATAGTTTTATAAAACCATAACTCACTTCTCCAGGCAGGCCTGAGATTAAATACCTTTTGCAGGTAGGGATGTCTGGGAAAGAAAGCTTATTGGCTAATAAGCCCTGAGGGCTTCTAGGTTCCTCATTAGCATGGAGAATTTTGTTTTGGTCCTATGTGACTGTGGTCTCTTTTCCTATTGTCTTGGTCTGAGATGTTAGGGATGCCTCATCTATATGTGGAAGGACTTGGGGTATTACATGACTTGTGACCACAAATCACTGTTTGGGGAGATGGCTACAGCTATGTGACTGGGGTCTGGTACCAGGAGCAGGCAAAGAACCATGGTCTCTTCAGGATCTCCCAAGCTTCTAGTCTTTACCTTGACCTTACCAGGCTTTCTTTCATAGTCCACTGCCCTGGATAATACACCTTGAAATCAGGAATGGTAATACCTCCGAACTTCCTGTCACTTCACAGGAGTTTTTAGATATCCTGAGTTGTTTATTTTTCCACATAAAGTTGAGTATTGTTCTTTCAAGGTCTGTAAACAATTATGTTAGAATTTTGATGGGAATTACATTGAATCTGTAGATTGTTTTTTGTAAGATAGCCATTTTTACTATGAAAATCCTACTGATACATGACCATGAGAGATATTTCCTCTTATGATATCATTTTTAAATTCTTTCTTTAAAGACTTGAAATTCTTGCCATGCAAGTCTTTTACTTGATTTGTTAGAGTTTCACCTATGTATTTCATATTGTTTGTCACTATTGTGAAGTTGTTGTTTCCTCAATTTCTTTCTTAGAAAATTTATCATTTGCATAAAGGAGGTCTACTGATGTATTTTGAGTTAAATTTTATCCAGCCATATTGTTTAAGGTGTTTTCTGCTAGAGGAGATCCCTGGTAGAATGTTTGGGGTCAGTTATGTATAATAACGCATCATCTGCTTATAGCGATATTTTCCTTTCCAAGTTTATCCTTTAGTTTATCCTTTGATCTCTTATTTCACTAGTTATAATTTCAAGTACTATATTAAAGAGAAATAGAGAAAATTGGCAGCCTTTTCTTATCTCTGATTTTAGTGGAATTGCTTTAAGGCTCTCTCCATTTAATTTGGTGTAGGCTATCTACTTGCTCTATATTTTATATTGTTTATTTTATACATGTTTGTGCCTTGTATCCCTAATCTTTCTTAGAATTTTATCATGAAGGGTGGGTTTTTATAGGGAAATTTTAATATATTAACACAGCTTCTCTGGCAAGGGATCACATTCAAAGTTCTGATCTGGATGGAATTAGATGGAAAATTACAATATTTTCTTGCAGAAATACAGACAGTCCCTTAATACCCACATTTAATTCCTAAAAGAATTTGTATAAGGAAATAACTATCTTTGAAAATGATCTCTAACTGAGGCACAGAAGAGATGAATCAGAGAAAGGTATGAAAAACCAAGTCAGAGAAAATATAGACTGAATTCTTAGAAGAGACAAGAAGGAGAGGCTATGGGTTTGTCTATCTCAGGAAATAACTGTTTATTTTGTTGATTATTTGAATTATGCTTTTTGTTTCTATGTTATTCATTTCAGCCCTCAGTTTGATATTTTCCTACTCTCATTCATGTATTTGTTTCTATTTGTTCTAGAACTTTTAGGTATACTCTGAAGTCACAATATGAAATATAATTAATTTCTTGACAAAGCACTTAGTGCTATGAACTTTCCTCTTAGTACCTCTTTCCTTTCATTATCTTTGTTTAAATTTGGTTTTATTATGGATTATCTTTTTTTCCATATATGGTGATGGAAAGTTTTGCTGGGTATAGTAGCCTGGGCTGGCATCTGTGATCTTTCAGAGACTAGAAAACATCTGCCCCAGAGCCTTCTGGCTTTTAAAGTCTGTTGCGAATTCTGCTGTAATTCTAATAGGTCTGCCTTTATATGTTATTTGCCCTTTGCCCTTGTATCTTTTCATAAACTTGCTTTTTTCCATACATTTAGTGTTTTGATTATTATATGACAGGATTTTTTCTTTGTCAAATGTATTTTGTCTTCTGTCAGATTCTTGTAAGTTCACTGGCATCTCTTTCTTTAGGCTAGGAAAAGTTTCTTCTATGATTGTGTTGAAATAATTTTCAGGCTTTTGAGTGGGCAATCATCTCCTTCCTCTGTTCCTTTAATTCTTAAGTTTGGTCTTTTCATAGTGTTTATGAGGAGTTGGTGAGCATAGTGCAGGGTCATACCTGGGGTCCCTGATGCTGCTGTGGCCTGCTGGAAAGTAAGTGGAATTATGAAGCATAATGTTTAGATTAGATTGAGACTAGAATATGTTCCATGAATGTACTACAATGACATGGGCTGAGGTTCAGAAAAAAATACAAAAGTGAAAGATGAACATCAGCATTTTCCTATTCTCTGCTTACTGGTTTTGGATACAATGGATCAGCTACTTCTTCTTTTTTTTTTTTAATCCCGAGCTTCATATCCTCCTTGATGTGACAAATAGTATTGGATATAACTATATATTAAAAGAATCCTCAGGCTGGAGAGATGACTCAGGAGGTTAAGAGCACTGACTATTCTTCCGAAGGTCCTGAGTTCAAATCCCAGCAACCACATGGTGGATCACAACCATCCATAATGAAACCTGATGCCCTCTTCTGGAGTGTTTGAAGACAGCTACAGTGTACTTACATATAATAAATAAATAAATCTTAAAAAAATAAATAGAATCCTCCATCTCTCATGTTACTTTGTGGGGGTATTATACTGTAGAATTAAGACAAGTTGAAATAGGCTGTTTTCTTCCCAGCTCCAAGTTCCTGGAAAAACAGCTTATGAAATTCAAAAATATATATTTACAAATACCTTGGTCAATTGGTTCCCTAGTAGCTCATAAGTTAGGATAACCCATTTATACTAATCTACATTCTGCCACGCGGTTGTTTATAAGGGCCTTATCCACATGGAATAAAGTGCAAGAATTATTTCATCAAGAATTATTTGAGTGACTATTTTATTGGGCTGTGACATTCTTGGAAGAGTTTGTGTCCTAAAGCATTATCTCTGCACCTTGGATCCATCAACAGACCAGTCTCACACCCCTGACAACTCTGACACTTGCCCAGGGACTCTAGCTTTTGTCAGTCTTCCACTGCGGCTGCCATTGGCATTGGCACTGCAAAAGTAGCAGGAGAAACCCCAGCTGCCTTTCCTGAATGGGATTCCCTTCGGAGAGCTGTAACATTTCATCTTGTCTGGCCAGACCAGAGCCTCTCAGAACCTTCCTTTCCAGTTGTAGCAAAGATTTTTCTCTTCTGGTTCTGCAGAGAACCACACCTGGAGACCCATATCATGAACTGCACTCTGCTTCCCCTAATAGTCTGTAACACCCCCAGTGGTGAGGCAGATAGGCAGCCTGGCAAGGGACCCAGCATCTGTCTTCCTCACATCATGCATGGTGACACTCCTGCCATAAATAGTTCTAGGCCAGTATCCTCCTGCCCCAACTCTCATTTCCTGCATCAAATATAGCTTTAACTGACAATCAGCCAATCAGCTTTCATTGACAGGTGTTGCATCCATATAGCATATTTGAACAGAGATTTTTCTGTTCAAATTCTGTTAGTAATGAAAAAAATTAGTATCAAGGTGTAAGGCTGTTGCTGTGTTAAATTGGACTGTGTGCATCTTAGGCAACTGGAACTGCTCTGCAGAAAGGATGTTGAAGAGTTAAGAACTCTGGAGCCATTTTAGTGGAAGTCTGGAAGGACAGATGACAGAAAAACACAAGATTCTGTTTTGCTTATGAAGCTTCAGTAGGAAAAAGAATTGAAACTGAGGTAGATATCCTCCATCTAATAATTTGGCAAAGTATATGGCTATCAGTGTCCTTAGAATATGAATGAGACTGAATTTCAAGGTGAATGAATTTTAAAGTAATAATTTAATATGTTTGACACAATGTTTTAAAACACAGTGGATTTCAGTCTAGTTATTGTTAAGAATTATTATTATCTGGGTCTATAGAGAAAACAAGTAACAAATGGGCAAAATAGTTTTAGAATGTAGTTTGTTAAGGAAGAGAAATTAAACAAAGTTTCAAATAAAGTTACTCAAAAGAAGCAAAACAGTTAAACGTAAAACTAGTGTTCTAAATGGAGACACTAGGATAGTCACCCTGAAGGCTATACTTCCTTAAAAGACTCCCCCTTCTGAAGATCCAAATTCATTTGGAAGGAGAAATGCTACTGAGTGGGTTATCTGTTCTCAAAAGCAATTTTTGAGAGAAGTATTTCCTCAGGGTCCTTCTCTTTAACCACACATGAGGCAACTGAGTAATAAGTTTCAGCATTTCAATTCTTCAAGTAATTATTTGAAAGCAGGTTTATGCTATGGTATAACAAAATCTCTTATTTCCTTGATTACATGCCTATGTCAGGCAAAGTTAAATAAATTTACCTTTGGCTCATGTATATTTCACTGAAATTCATATATTTCTCATAATTTAATGTGAAATGTAGAGAATTAAAAGCAGAAAAGGAAGACTCTTGTCAGCACGTTGGGCTAAGAGGCTTTGCAGGCTAGGAACAATCTTCATAATGAATACTGCTGAAGAAATTCAACCAAGCTTTCCAACCCAGTGAAGCAGAAATTTTCATTTTGTCTGAAACCTGGTTTCTATTTTTTCTGATTGTAAGTCATTCCTTTGTCATTTATATTTACCATGTTTCTTATAGAATAGTCAATAATGTCTCATGAACCCACCAGTACTGGAAACATCTCTTATGGAAGACTCCTGTACATGGATAATCAATGTTGTTGGATAGTTTCTATCTCATAGTTTCTACTGATAGTGATGCCTAGAAAATATATTTTAAGAATAATCACAATCATTTTTATAAAAATATGATTATTCCAGATTTATCAAGTTTATCATTAATATGGAGGCCCTGGATCCTAGAAAATAATCTATATTTCTTTCTATTTAATTTGTTATAGATCACATTATGTTATATTTTTTCTGGCTTTAACTGCATCACCCATTACCCTTCTTCATATGGTAAACTGGCCTAAAAAAGATAATGTGGTTTACTTCATAAATAAAACCATGAGTTTTAAGTTACCTCATGGGGAGTATCTATTATCTCTCTGGTAACTTTTTATGAAGAATCTTATCATGCTTATCAAGTAAGTAGATACAAATTTTTCTAATAATTCAAAAATAACTTGAGTGAATAAAAAAATATGTTCAATAATCCAAGTTGCATCAGTCATTGACTTATAGTCAAGTAATCAAATGTTATTCCAACATCACTGGGATTTAGCCCTGCACATGAGATTACAGGAAGGAAAATTACTCATGACCTTGTTATTCATTTTGGGAAATGGTTCACACAGTTTAACTTAATGTGGGCTCTTGATCAGTTTCAACCACACAAGTATATTTTTAATGCATTAATATTATTAATGTATCGTTAGTATTATATTAGTATAATATATTAGTAATAGTATTTCTATAAGTAAAAATGAAAATATGCTGTATGACTCCATCATACACAAGTTTGGCAGATATAAGCAGAATTTTGCAGTAAGTACAATTTTTCTGCATTGGATATGATAAATTGTAAATGTTAAGTATTGTTGCTAATTATATATTTTGGCTTTAGTCATTAAAGTAATGGACATGTTGCTGAACATTATACTATCTAATATTAAGGGACAACTTAATGAACTTCTTTGTATTTGGAAGGTACATTTTTTTCATTTATTTCCAAACCCTTGCCTTTTTCCATAGGAACAGGAGAACGTATGAACAGTGTGGAATTCTGTTTTCCTTGGGAGTCAGTCAGAACCTTCAACAACCTGTAAGAATCTTAGTAGATGAAGCAAATCATAATGGAATGGCCCTAACAAAACAAGGTTAATTTGTTCTCCTTAACTCATATTAGCTGCTGAAAGAAAGTCACTATGGATTTCTGTGGATTTTGAAGTGATATATGATTATGATCAGAATACAGTATGCATAATTCTCAAAAAATGATGAAGAAAAGTAAAAGGATGACCGCTTTTAAAGGAAAGTACTTGATGAACCTCCTTGAGGGAGACTGAAAAATTGGCTTCTTTCCCAAGGAAATTAGGAGTACTTATATACTCCTAATTTAGGAGTATACTTTTTGTAGAATATTTAAACAGGAAGTAAAACCATCCTGTTTAGCTTCTCTTCACCAGTTCAGTAAGAATTTAGATCAGTGAGATCTAAAAACCCTGAAAAACAGCCACTTAGTTTGGGCTTTGAGGACTAATGACTCATGCCATTTCCACTTTACTCTCTGCTTCATGCTTGGTGCTCATGACATGAGCCCTTGTTTCTTGCTTTGTTCTTTGTTGTACTGTCATGGACTCTACGCCTCTGGAACTCTAAGTCCGAAGAAAACCACTCTGTTCTAAGATTGCATTTCATTAAAGTCTAAGAAAGTAACTCCTTCAGCACCACTATGGACAGACAGTAGAACATCTATAGGAAGACCACAGTGATTGTGATGCTAAATTCCTGAGCCCACCATCACCTGCATTATTTTTTTCTGAAGAGAGTGTTTGTCTACACCATTTGTACATTTAATAATATAGTGCATCATGCACTACAACTTTGGATGGCGGACCCAAATTCAGTGACAAATCATCTCTAAACTACGAAGCGCTGAGTGTAAATAACCTTCCCTCTGTGTAAGCTGGTTATTCATTGTATTATTGTAGTGACAGAAATCTACTATAGTTACATAAGGCCCTTCCAGTATAGAAAGACTTCCAGTCATGGTGAGTTTTCATAAGTGTGATAGAGGGCATAATTTGACATTTTATATAACATCATAAACTAGAACTTTTGTTTGAACTATAAAATTTTATGGGGCTTTGTGTTTTTCAAAAACAGCTGTTAAAGCAGTTCATTTCAAACACTGTTCTCATGAGTATCAATCAACATGCCTTTGAGAATTCTATAACACAATATGAATATTATAGTTCTTTGGATATAATGGTATATTAACATTTTGTAAATTATGTATTATTTCTTGATTGATTGTATCAATAGTTAATTTTATATTATACATATTTTCTCATTGTTCCTATTTCCTATACAAAGTTGTTCAATTCTATAAAATTTGATTAACAATCTTCATCACTAATATATTTATCCAGATGTGTACAAATTTCATATGAGGCTTTATTGATACTCCTTGTCATACAGAATGTTTAGAAAAACAAAGTGAATACCAGAACTATATTTTTTCCTACACTATTCATGTAAATAAGAATTATTACCTTTTATATTGATTTATAAAGCGGTAATTTAAGTTCCTAATTATTGGAATATTATAGACTTAAATTATGTACAAACACAAGTCAACTTATGTAATAACGTTTCAATTAAAAGAAGGAGTGAAATAATAAAGTTTATGAAGCTGTGGGAGTTAGTCAGATAACGTCTAGTGACTTCCTAGAACGGATCAAAAATACAAAATAAAAATTTCTTAGTTTATTTTACCTCAAATTACTAGCGTGCATCTCATCATATGTAATCATGTGAGAACATAAATTCAATTAGAAATGAACAGAAAGCAGATTATTCATTTTGTTAGGATGGCTTGGAGAGAAATGTTCTCTGGAGTTGATTTCAGCAGAAGCATCATGGTCTGTGTCTTTAGCCTGACTGAAGGGTAATACTCTTCAGGAACTTGGAAAGCTAAGGCTGTATATGGGTCAGAAATGAGGAGAATATACATCTCTAATAATATGTATCTCTTGATTTTAGTAGCTCATCTTAATACTGTCAGGCCAATCAAGTCCTTTTCTACTTTTGTTCTCTCTCTCTCTCTCTCTCTCTCTCTCTCTCTCTCTCTCTCTCTCTCTCTCTCTNTCTCTCTCTCTCTCTCTCTCTCTCTCTCTCTCTCTCTCTCTCTCTCTCTCCTTCGCTGTATATATATATATATATATATGAACAAATTCTGAAATATTAATTTTGACATTTTCTCTAGCAATATAGCCATTCCATATGCTATTTAATATGTTTGAACAAGTAAGTTTCACTTCGAGTTGTTTGGAGTAGAAAATATTTTCTTACTCAGAGAATCAATCAATACAAGACTCGGAAGAAAATATATGAAACATAAAGTCAATGTTTTTAAAAACCATTTTATACTGAACAAATTGTTTTGTTATTAACTGGTCTTTATAATGCCAGTTTATATATTTTTTGTTCCTGGTTTCTTCTTCCCTTCTCTGATGTGTTGATATCTAGATGAAAAGTAAGCACAGAGAGTTTAATTAACTACAACAGCTATGAAGAAACGTTATCATCTCTGCTAAGTAGAATAAGGATAAAATATTTATTTTATAAATTTTCTATGGAAATTAAGTAAATATAGAGATGGTGTCTATAGCATATATAAATAGTGATTTATGGGAAAGTATAATTGTGCTGATGCTTCTTTGATGTTTATTTTATTTTGAAAGGCATGACTCAAAAGGCAAATACATGGTTGAATATCAGCAATAATTTACATGAGTAGCCGAATATGTTTTTATGATATAGAAACTCTACACATGCTTCATTATTTTCTTTCTCTTTTTATTCCTCAATGGTATCATATACAATGAGAATATCTAGTTCAGTAATTTTCTTTATATGAATAAAAGAATTACAACTCAGAGAACGRTGAATCAATTATTGTAAAGAATACCAAATTTAAAACAAAAAAACTTTAATTTATACTTTCATTTAGTGAAAGACATAATGATGTTATTTTTCTTAAATTCTTACTTTAAATCAAACTCTTAGTTTAAAATAATTGCAAGGATAGGTTATACAAGATATAATATGATAGATTATACCACACAGGACAGGGAAATTAAAGACTAACATAAAAAAAACTTAGGAGCAAGCCCTCAGGTATAGAAAATACCAATATAGTATTAAAAGATAGAACTATGTTAAATCTCTTTTCTTTGAAAATATATTTTTGGTAAGCTTCATAAATCAACATAAGGAAAAATAATAAAAATAGATCTCACTTTTAATGTAGTCAGCAAATTAGTATAAAATAGGCATGTTTGAGAGCTGGAGGAAATTTGACATATGGACTTGAAAATAGAGAAATAGAAAAGACATAAATCTAAAAGTTAAAACAGTATCTATGAAGATGTTCTAAAATAAAGATAGTATGGTACCATAACTGGCCCAAATACATCCACTAAAATGTTATAAACTTTTGAAAAACTTTTGGGTACAGTGGTACAGAGGCTCTGTGTTGTGATGGAAGGAATGAGAATGTTCAGGACCCCAGAAGAAAGACAGTTCTAACAAAGAAAAGAACTGTATCAGAAATCACAAAGGGAAATAGGAGACAATAGTAAAATTTCTAAGAGACAAAAGGACAGCTGCACAGAAAGATGTAAGCAGCCAGCACAGTTCAGCCGAGAGTCCCACTCATGAACAGCAGGCAGAGTCCTCTTGCAAAAGCATTACGTCAGATGGCCTTAATAGGGAAACACTGGCTGGTTTACTCAAATAATAAGCACCCATGTTCTACAAGCCTCAAGTTTTGTTGGGAATTTGGGGAGACAGTGATCTTGAGGATGAGCAGGTAAATTATACACTCACCAGCTCACTCAGTCAACAGGTTCTCCAGCACAGGAGTGAGGATTAAAAAGAAAAAAAAAAAAAAAAAAAAAACAATTAGTTAACATTGTAGCATGATTCCAGTGAGTTTTGAGGTTGAGGTGGGTTTTTTTTTTTCCCAATCTGTTTTTATACCAAACAAGCCATAAGATGAAGCAGTACAACAAACACAAATAGTCAAGGAACAGGGAAGGCAATAAACAGTCCCCAGATCACTCCCTTGATCACTGTTTCTAAAGGCTTATCAGGATGACCAAGATAGCTGAGCCTACTTCCCATTCTTAGCTCAAAGACATATTCATGCCTGAAGCCTACTTCTTTGTTCTAGCCTAAAATTAACTTCTGCCTGAACTTACTCGCTTGTCATGGCCCATGTGGGATTCCTGCCTGACGCCCATTTCCTTGTCCTGACCCAATGTCAGATTCCTGCCAAGATGCACTGAAAAGCTAGCTCTTCACAGATCTGTAATTCCTGAAGTCTCACTACGAGGCTCCTGGCCTTCCCCCACGCTGCCCAAACTGTCTCCTTCACTGTCCTTTGAATGCTTAGGCTAAGCCTGTGCACAAGGCGCTCTTACATTCTGCCTGCGTACCAGCATCATGTGAGTGACTTCAGAATCTTCTAGCTGAGTTCTTTTGGAACCTGGCAGCAGGGATCTGAATCTCAGAAGAGTCCTCATTTGCCAAGGAGAGCTACAGGGAATGCGAGGAGTTGGACCAGGGAGAAGCCCTATTATGGTCGACTCACAGCAGAACCATTAGGTGCAGGGCTAACCAAAAGCCTTTGTGCCTGCTGCCTGCATGTCCAGTGTCAGAACACTTGACCCTGTGACCTCAGTTGCTTCCTTTGCTTGGATCCGGCCTTGCCTTTCTATTCCCTTCCTGCTGTGATAGAAATGTTCACTCTGCATTGTTTTATGCTGAAAGTATGTAACATTTTCTTGATTTCATAGTTTATTGTTGAGACTCTGAGGGGACCTTTGAATGTGAGCATTTTGAGAACTTCGGTAATTGACATGACCATGGGAATTGCTGCAGCTAGATTAAATACCTTTGGGTATTTAAAAAAGAAAACTCTCCACAATAGACCCTTTAAGTCTCAACCCATATCTCAGATAGTCGTGGCAAGTTGATATTTTGCACAGGAATATACTCTATAAAATTGGGTTAAGCAGAGGAATTAAAAGCCAAGGAAATCCACGTGTGAGAGATTCTAACATAGATCCAAATAGAAGTTCCAGATGCAACCGTGAAGAGCAGGAGGGAAGGGCAATGAAAAGTCAAAAGGTTAAAATGCATAAGATTTGCTCAAATGGTGACGTGTGAAGAAGGATAAAAAGTTTGTTCCTGTGTGTTTTAAAGCAGACCTTATCACCTCTCATTAACTTTGAAGTCTGATCAGTATAGTTCTTGGCATGAAAAAATACAGACTGTTCTATTGCCACACATGATGTGTGTGTGTGTGTGTGTGTGTGTGTGTGTGTGTGTGTGTGTGTGTGTGTTTCTATCTCTTTCCCACAATTATTTTCCAGTGGGTCTTTTCATTTCTTTCTTATTTAATTTTGTCTAACCTAATTTTCTCGTTCCTTTCTTACTCTGGTTAACTCATTCAATTACTATTTATATATTATAATTCTTACTACATATTTTTCAGTATTTTATTTATGACCATTGGTCATATGATATTGAATGTTAATCAAATGTTAGTGTATTTCTACATATTATTAAGTTTCATGAAGTAGTTTTTTCTTTCCTTATTGTGTTCTACTGGTAGTTTTCAAGCTGACAGAGTTGCCTACTCACTAAAAATCCCCAATTAAAAATGGATATTTCCAAATAAAGAAATGAGCATGTCTCAAGGTACAAATATAGCATAATGTGCCAATGAGATAACTCCTCAATTATTGACACCAAAGGTACTGGCAGAGGAAATATCAGACTAAAAATTTTAAAGTACACTTTTAAAACTAGTACATTGAATTTCAAAAGAAACAAGCAAATGAATGATCTAAGAAGATCAGTGAAGGGTAATGACATGAAATACAGCAACTTATGAGATAAACTCAGCATCATAGTTGAGAGATACAGAAAAGAAAAGATGATACAAAGAGGAATGTGGAAATTCTTCTTTTGTTTTTAAGTTTAATTATGGTTTATTTAATCAATCCTGGCTTTAAAAAAAAACAGGATATTATTTCTGGTCTTTGTTTCTTACAAAATGCCTGTTCATATGTTTTCCCTATTATTTTTTCCCTATTCTTTTTTTTAACTGGTTTATTTATTTACATTTTAAATGTTATCTCTCTTACCACTTTCCCCTCTGCAACCACCCTGTCTCATACACTCTCCTCCCAGCTTCAGTTAGGGTGGTCCCCAACCCACCTACCCTGTTCTCTCTCACTGCTGAAGCATTTCCTTATTCTGGAGCAGTGAGTCTTCACAGGACCAAAGGCCTCCCTTCCTATTGATGCCAGATAAGGTCATCCTCTGCTATATAAGCAACTGGAGCCATGTGTACCGCCATGTGCACTCTTTGGTTGGTGGTTTAGTTCCCAGGAGCTCTGGGGAGTCTGGTTGGTTGATATTCTTGTTCTTCCTATGGGGTTGCAAACCCCTTTAGCTCCTTCAGTACCTCCCCTAACTCTCCATTGGGATCCCCTTGCTCAGTCTAAAGGTTGGCTGCAAGCTTCCAGATATGTATTGATTAGGCTTTGGCAGCGCCTATCAAGAGACAGAGATACCAGGCTCCTATCAGCAAGCACTTCTTGAAATTAGCAATAGTGTCTTGGTTTGGTATCTGAAGATAGGATGGATCCCAAAGTGGGAATTATTTTAAAGCTCAAATTAAATAAAAAGCATTACCATAGTCTAGGAAAAGCAGGAGATAGAGTGTAAATATAAGGAAATGGTGCATTTGAAACCCATTAAAAAACCAACAGTATCCAAAATATGTAATAATTCTAGGCATATCAATAATCCGAGACAGGGATAGAAAAAAGACCTGAAATGAAAACTRGACACATAAAATATATCAATGAAATTATTGCATAAAATTTCTCTAATCAAGGGAAATAAATGAAGATACAGTTACCGAGGTATCCTTAATAGGAATGGCCAAAGAAGAAACTCTGTACATGTTACAGTTAAGATATCCAAAGTACATAAAGAAACAATATTAAAAGGTATAAGAGAAAACATCCACTGTTCTTAAAATGACTAAAATAAATTACTGTAAACTAAGATTGCTTAATCCATCAAATTAAAATAAGAGAGAAATAAGGGAATTTCATAGCAGGTACACGGAAAAGAGATCCATCACAACCCCCTCATACTCCAGCAGTGCATAATTATACTTGAAGAAACCTTAACAAGAAGAACAAAGAAAACCAGAGCCACAAGATGTAAGGAAGAATATATTCTTCTTTGGAATAGACTCTTACAAGAGAGGTATGAAAGTATCTAACATGTCCAACACAGTAAATGAATGAAGTCTTAACAATAACAGGGAAGTAGGTAATCTATCAAACTGGATAAATGAGGAATAACATCATAGGGACTCAGAAACTTCTTTCAGTGTTATCCTTAGTGAAAATGCTCTAAATTCTCTAGCTAATAAAGGACACCAATTATTCAACTTGTTTGAAAGAAAACAAGTAAACGTTCTGTAGTCTGTAAAACAAACAAACAAAATGTCATTAGCAAAGGTTTATACAGACTCCAAATGAGAAGATGAACACATATCTATGAAGTAAATGAAAGGCATACAGGAATTAAGAATATATATTTACCTGTGATAAATCAAAATTTCTCTTAAAATTCAACAGAAGACGTAAAGAGGAGCAGTATGTACTGATAAAAGAAAAAAAATCAGGCAAAATATAGTAAGAATTATAAAAATATATGTGCCAAACTTCGAGGTTCTATAGTTCATTAAAAATAACTTAAAAGGAAGATCAGCAGTCTCAACTAACCGGGACCCCCAAGGTCTCTCAGACACTGAACCACCAACCAGAAAGCATACACTAGCTGATATGAGGCCCTTGACACAAATAAAGCAGAGGACTGCCTGGTCTGGCCTCAGTGAGAGAAGATGCACCTAATCCTCAATAGACTTGAAGGAGTAAGGAAAGTTGGTAGGGTGGAGTTTGGGGTTGGGGACATCCTTTTAGAGACTGGGGAGTAGGTATGGGGTGAGGAACAGTCAGAGGGCAGTATGGGAGAGCATAATGACTGAACTATAAAAAGAAAAGACTTATGGGACATGTGGTGAGGGGGGAACTGGAAAAGGGGAAAGCCTTTTGAATGTAAACAAAGAATATAGAAAATAAAAAAAATAAAAAATAATAACTAAAAAAAAAATAATTAAAAAAGAGATCTCTGCTGCTGTCAGTTCCAGAGACCACTGAATCTTCTTGTGCAGTGCCAGACTCGTCCATCCCCTAAACACGGTTGTGAAGGTTGGAGTGAATAAATTTGGCTGTATTGCAAGAGTGGTTACCAGTGGAGTTGCCTTCTCATCTGCCTTTGGCAAAGTAGAGACTGTTGGCATAAATGTCCCTTCATTGGCCTCAACTACATGATCTACCTTTTCTAGTGTGACTCCACCCATGGCAAGTTTAGTGGCAAAGTCAAGGCTGAGAATGGGAAAATTGTCATCAACACAAATTCCATCACCATCTTCTAGGAACAAGAGTCTGTTAACATCAAATGGGGTGATGATAGTCTGGAGTTTGTTCTGGAATCTACTGGTATCTCCACTACTATGGAGAATGCTGGGGCCCATTTGAAGGGTGTAGCTAAAAGGGTTATCATCTCCTTTTCTTCTGCCAATGCCTTGGTGTTTTTGATGGGTGTGAATGAGGCGAGCCATGACAACTCGCTCAAGATTGTCAGCAATGAATCCTGTTCCACCAACTGCTTTGCCCTCCCTTCCATGATGCCCTGAAAACTTTGGCATCATGGAAGTTCTCATGACCACAGTTCATGCCATCGCTGTCACACAGAAGACTGTGGATGTCCCATCTGGAAAGCTGTGCTATGATGATAACAGGGCTACCCAAAACAACATCCTTGCATCCACTGGTGCTGCCAAGGTTGTGGGCAAGGTCATCCCAGCACTGAATGGGAATCTCACTGGCATAGCATTCTGTGTTCCTACTCCCAATGTATCAGTCATGTATCTGACATGCCTCCTGGAGAAACTTCCCAAGAATGAGAATATCAAGAAGCAAGCATCAGAAGGAGGAATCATGGCATACACTGAGGACTTGAATAGTATCTTCCACTACTCCACATTTGATGCTGGGGCTGGCATTGCTCTCAATGACAACATTATCAAGCTCATGTCGTGACATGACAATATAGCTACAGCAACAGGGTGGCAAACCTCATGATCTACATGGCCCCTTAAGAGTAAGAAGTTCTGGACCAGCCACCCCACTGAGGACAGGAGAGCAAGAGTCAGGCCCTCAGATGCTGAGAAATCCTTCTCACAACTTGGTCCCCAAAACTGAGCATCTCTCTAACAGTTACCATCCCAGACCCCTACAATAACCTCAGGTGACTAGTGAGCCTTACTCTTTAATATCATCAATAAAGTTTGCTATACACACAATAAATAAATAAATAAATAAATAAATAAATAAATAAATAATAAAATCTTAATAACATCTAAAAACTTCTAAGAATATATAGCTCTTAATGTAGTAATACTTGGTGATTTGTATAAGCACCTCTTATAAGTAGACTCTCTAAAACAAAATGCTGTACATTAACTTCAAAATGAAGGAGCACATAGATTTAATAGACTTAACAGATATGCATATATATTCTATCTAATATCAGTCAAATATGAATTATTCTCAGTACTCTATGGAGCATTTTAGAATATATAATCTTTAATGCCATCGCCCAACGTTTTGCCCACTCAAAAGAATCTAAACATCTTCTTTTGAAATTTTAGATCATGATTGAATAAAACTGGAAATCAAGAGAAGATAAAACACAAAATTCATCCAAATTTTTAAAGACTAAGTAATGTATGCATGAGGTACTGGCTGATCTTTGAACAAGTCCTGGGAAAACCTTAACTGTTTTCTTGGATTAAGTATAGCTTTATTCAAACTTTGATATAAGATTAAAAAAAACCCTCTGATTTAAAAAGAATGTAGCATTTACTGCTAATATTGAAACAGTCATAGAATTATCAAATAACTTAGCAATACATTTCTAGTTGTCATCAAATGAGCTGAAGTTTGACAAATGCCTAACCAAACTAACCAAAAGAAAAATATATAAATTCATAAAATTAGATATTTAAAATCTATAATTACACCATATAGCAAGAAGAAAAACAGAATCAGTAGAAATTATATTGTAAGGTCATACTTCCTGATACAGAAAATCTACAAAAAATGGTTGCTCAAGTAGAAATTAAATAAAATTTGTATAAAATAAGAAATACGTAAGAAGAAATGAATCTGAAGCAGTAATATTCTTCCAATAATTTAATTACTAAGACCAGACATAACTAGAACTTTAATAAACTAATGAAACTAAGATTTATCAAATTGTTGCATGAAACAGGAAGAAGATAAACATTAGCAAAATAACTTTTTGATGTTAATATTACATTGATACAAAATCATATGAGGACACAACACAAAAAAATCTATAGAATTATTTCCTGATTAAAATAAACATAAAAATTCTGAGTCACATGCTTACAATCTTAAGAACACATTAACAATGCCATCCCTATGATCTGACTGATTCCATTCCAGTAATCCAAGGTTACTTCAACATACACCTATCAATTAATGAAACACAGCACATAGGCAGTTTTAAACCTAAACAGAGTAAGTCATTTAAGCAGACACAAAAATATACTCTGACAAGCATTCCTTTCCTGGGAAATGTCCACATGACTGAGGGAATAGAAGGACCATACTTCAAGATAGTAAAGGATACAGGGACTAAACCTACAGACAGGATAACACTAAGGCTGAAATAGTGGAAGCATTTCTGCTAAACCTGAGTAAGTCAAAGCTATCTACTGTTTTATTTTTGAATCATGCTGCTCAAATTCTTAAAATGAAAAAGAAGTAAAATATAAGAAGGCCAAAGAAAAATTATTTCTACTTGCTATCTGCAACATACAATACTTAAAAATTAAGTCAGAAGCTTTGCAGTTTTATGAGGTCCTGTTTGTCAATTCTTGATCTTAGAGCATAGGCCATTAGTGTTCTGTTCAGGAAATTTTCTCTTGTGCCTATGTGTTCAAGACTCTTTCCCACTTTCTCCTCTAAAGGTTTCAGTGTATCTGGTTTATGTGGAAGTCTTGATCCACTTGGGCTTGAGCTTTCTACAGGGATAAAAGAATGGGTCCATTTGCATTTTTCTTCATGCTGACCACCAGTTGAATGAGTGCCAGTTGTGAAAAATGCTGTCTTTTTTTCCCCCAATAGATGGGTTTTGCTTCTCTGTCAAAGATCAGGTGACCATAAGTGTGTGGATTCATTTCTGGGTATTCAATTCTATTCCATTGATCTACTGTCTCTCTCTGTTCCAATACCATACAGTTTTTAATCACTATTGCTCTGAAAATATCAGGTAACCCAATCACAGAAGAACACACAAGGTATGTACTCACTAATAAGTGGATATCATTAACCCCAATACCCAGAATACCCAAGATACAATTCACAGATCATATGAAGCTCAAGAAGAAGGAAGACCAAAGTGTGGGTGCTTCAGTTCTTTGAGAAGGGGAACAGGATTAAAAATGGAGATAATGTGTAGAGCAGAAACTGAAGGAAAGGTCATCCAGAGACTGTTATACCTGGGGATTCATTCTATAAACAGTCTCCAAACCCCAGCACTATTGTAAATGCCAAGAAATGCTTGCTGAAAGCTTGATATGGCTATCTCTTGAGAGGCCCTGCCAGAACCTTGCAAATACAGAGGTAGATTCTAGCAGCTAACCATTGGACTGAACATGGGGTCCCCAATGGAGGAGTTAAAGAAAGGACTGAAAGAGTTGAAGGGTTTTGCAACCACTTCAGAAAAACAACAATATCAACCAACCAGAACCCTAGATCTCCCAAAAACTAAGCCATCAACCAAGGAGTACACATGGCTCCACCAGTATATGCAATGGAGGATTGCCTTGTCAGGTGTCAATGGGAGAAAAGGTCCTCGGTCCTATGAAGGCTTGATAGATGCCCCAGAGTAAGGGATTTGAATGTGGGGAGGTAGGAGTGGACTTGGTGTAGGAACACCCTCATAGAAGCAGGGGGAGGGAGGATGGAATAGAGGGTTTCTGGGAGGAGGAAAACCGGGAAACAACATTTGAAATGTAAATAAAGATAATATCCAATAAAAAAATTAAGTCAGAAAATTCTGAAATCCAAAATTGTCTTACAGAATATTGGAAGGGTACAATTTAAAACTGTTAAAACTTTTTTAGATTTTTTTTCTGTAGCTACAAAATGCCATGAAAAAAATTCCACTCATAATTCCCTCACAAATCAGTAAGCGATACGACTAATGGTAAAACTAACTAAAGCTGAAAGACCTCTATAATGAAAGCTTTAAAACACTGAGGAACATAAGTACATAAGATTTCTAAAGAATAAAGGTTTTCCTATGATCATAAAATGTCAAAATAAAGATTTTTAAAACACCTACATGTCTGAAAATGATCTTTCAATCTAATGGGATTATTAACAAAATTCTAATTATATTTTTACAGAACTAGAAAAAAAGATTTCCAAAATTATTATGAAAAGAAAAAGAATGCCCCAAATAACTGCAACATGATGCCTGATAGTCAGATAGCTATTATACTCAGAAGCTGACAACAATTAAAATACTGTATCATCTTACAATATGATGCTTGAAGTAACCCTATAGAAAAACAGAGCAGCAGAGGTGACAAGATATCCTGGCCAAACAACATATGTGTGTAGCTAAATGATAAATTTGTTATAGAAGTCTCATGCATGATTTTTATAGATAACAGTGACATATGTTGAATTGTGATATAGAAATACATTTTAAGCATTCTTAGCATAAAAGAAAAGCATATTAAATGGATATTAAATGCATAGTAAATAGAACTATCCTGATATATATATTTCAAAATATCTTTGAAAGTCCAAAAAAAATCCTGTATGGATAAATGAAAACTTTCTTTACTTATATAACAGGTAGGCTGTCAACCAACTGGATAGTTGTTTAAATCCACAAAATTTAAATAAACAATGTAATTCAATGAAGCTAATATGTCACCTACTACATGAAAAAATGATTCTTCTCTCAGTCATATAAATAATTCTTTTCATTAGAGACAGATGATGGCAAAATTAGCAAAAGTATTTTGAAAGAAAAAGACATTGCAATGCCACTATAAATTCCTATATTTATATGACAAATAATTCATTGAACTCAGAGTAATATTGGGATTACTGAAAAAATATTGTATTTTCTGACTAAAAACAAGTGTGTCCCTGTGCTCTCAATGGTTAATGGCTGCTCAGCCATATCAGGCTAGCTGGATATATAAATGTTTATCACTTCCTTACGTGCCCCAAAGAAAGGTGAACTGCCATGGGGAAGGACAGGCAGCCTCAACATCAACCTGAAGAGTAAAGTTTGTGGCTTTTTACATGTGACCAATGGAGGCAAATGCCAGGGCTGGAGGAGGCAGGAATGGAGTATGCAGGTAAGGCAGAGAAGGCCACCTGGAGAGCCACAATGGCAAAGATCTAGGGCTGAGATGTCCAGTTAAGTTTGAGGCTCTTTGAGAGACTATCTCAGCAAAAAGACAAAAAGTCTTACAGTATGCAGATGACTAGATATGTTTGTTATCATCATCATTATCATCATCATCATCATCATCCTTCTTCTTCTTCTTCTTCTTCTTCTTCTTATTATTATTATTATTATTATTACTTATTTACAATTCAACACTTACTGCCTCCTGGTCCCCTTTCCCACAGTTTCTCATCCCATTCCAATGCCATGCAATTTTTAATACTATTGCTCTGTAATACTGCTTGAGGTCAGGGATACTGATTCCCCCAGAAGTTCTTTTACTGTTGAGAATAGTTTTAGCTATCCTGGGTTTTTCGTTGTTCCAGATGAATTTGAGAATTGTTCTTTATAACTCTATGAAGACTTGAATTGGGATTTTCATGGATATTGCATTGAATCTGTATATTGCTTTTGGCAAGATGACCATTTTTACAATATTAATCCTGCCAATCAAAGAGCATGTAAGATTTTT
>BDUI01000077.1:357117-423877 GCA_002335545.1 Apodemus speciosus
CACATTGAATATTTAGCAATTTCCCATTATGCTGTTGTTGTATTACTGAAAATCATTCTAATGCTTCTTTATAAAAATTTTCAGAACTTTCATTTTATTAATGTAGTTTTAATTTTCCCAGAGAGCTTTCATTCCACTGAGTTGTTCAAATTGATGAACATAGTTTAATGTAATATTATACTTAAAAATAAAAAGAAAAAGACATTTTAATAAAATTAGTGTCAAGTTGCAATTGTATTATTTAATGCTGTTCAGAAGCATGATACTTTATATCTAACAAATTTTACAACTTACAAAGGGTTCTGAAACCATTACATTTAAAGAATAGGACATTTCTATTCAAATATCATTTTTAAACTAAATAGTAGGAATAATCGTGTGTGCTTCAAATTTTTATTTAAAAATGAGAATTGTCTCTTATTTCATTTATAACAGAGGAAATATATCTTTAGTTTTTACTCTATTGGCTTATTGGAAAATTAAATGAAACAGAATGCCTTTGTGTCCTTAGAAAGCAGGAGATAAGCCATTTCTATGGAGCTGATATTGCTATGGTGACAATGACCCTTCTGGATCTAACTGGACAATGATATATTTCCATACTTATTTAAAGAATAAATGACAAAAATTTATAAGCCTATAACACATGTGGAATCTAATGGCATAAATTTAACAAATATACCATGTTCAAAAGCGAAGGAGGGTGTTAGGTTGTGTGGTCTTTGTCAATGCTCTTTTCCTGTGCTGAGGTCCCACAGCATGTATGTCCATGATTAGGATATTTGGAGATAAGCTGTCCATTGGATGTTCAGTGGGTTTTATATTGAATTTATTGTTTGTTTAATAACCAGTGGTCAGAAGTAGCAAAGTTTTGTTTTGAGAATCTTTATGCTGTAACATATTTTGTCTCTTATTTAACATTGTCAGCTATTGTAGCTGAGGACAGGACAAATGTTTAGCAAAGTCATACATCTTTTCCTTCAGGAATGCTAGGACAGTACCAAGGTACAATGGACCTTTAAAGCAGAAACTTCATGATTAATTGTACAAAATAATTCAATCAGTATAATAATGTTTATTTGCAATGATAAGTATAACTTAAAAATGGGAACATGGTAGAAAGATAAGGAGAAAATAATTGGACACAAAAATAAACAGATTCCACTGGATAACTATGTCATGATTTTAGATACATGATGAAGTGCTACCACGCATTGAGCTGAAGCAACATCCCAGGCTGGATGTTAAATCAAAACAGGTCACATAATTAAAGGGGATAGTAGCACTTGTAAGAAATTTATGACTTGTTAGCTATTTTTTAGTGAGAAAATGAAAAATGAGTTTAGAGTGTTATACGGGCCCAAAATGACATTGAATATATTGTGTAAAACAAACTAGTGTATTTTGACATAAAAGTAATTTTATATGTAATTTATACATGCCTTAAGATTTGCAAGTGTTTTTAGATGTTCAATTTTTGTTGTAGTGTGGCTGTTTGTATCACAGAACTTGTCACACACTGTTTGAATCAAGTATCCTCCCAAACGATGTTAACATTAGCAAGCTCTAACTATGTTCATTCCTGTTAAATTTTGATTGATATGAATGGAAGAATCCAGGCAGTTACATATGCTAAGCAGGCATTCTACCACTGATCTACATGCCTGGGCTATGTGCTAACTTTGCCACCTTGGGAAGTGACATATTTAATGGACAAAGTCTTATTACATTCTTGAGAGAATCACATTTACTAAGATAGCTGAAAGAAAATATAATGATTCATGACCTACCAAAAAACATGTTTCAATATGACTATATCTATTATATGGTCTAAAGAATGTTATTCAATGATAGGCAAGGTCTCATTTCAGATAAAAGAAGTAAGTTCCTGGTAGAGTGAGGGTGCTTTTCCCTGGAGAGGTATGAAGGAAACTGCTGGCTTCCTCCTTTAGCTGTTTGACCAGAGGAATTTCAGCCTCCCAGACTGCAAAGGAGGGTTACTCTGTTTTCTTTGATTATTCAAATAAATATATTTATTTGAATTATGTTATTTTTCCCATCAAAAATAATTGATTAGATGCTGATTACTCAAAGAGAAAGCACAGTTTTCTTTGTACTTTATATGTATCTAGATCAAGAGAATACCACAAGTGCAGAGAAAATTACAGGACAGCTAGAATGTAGAAATTAGAGGAACCCCTGAGTGAGTAAAATCTTGAATGGATTTATATTATTGACATGGACGTAGCCATGACTCACGAGAAATTGGCAAGGCTGTTTCCCCATATGGACCAGGCTTTACATTAGCAAAAGCTTCTTCTTCTTCTGGCCCAAGTATGAGTATGTAAAAATTATCAGTGGTAGATTCTTATTCTTCTGAAATATTTATAGCCTGAGACTTCTTGCCTATAAATAACAAATATTGAAGCTAGCTCACATCTCCCTCTGTGTAGTACCTAATAAAGAAGCTGAGGGTTCATGGCCTGAGTAGGTACTCTCTGTTGGAATGTAAGATCATATCTTCCCTCATCTTTATTGTATGTTTGTCTGTGTCTGTCCTTTCTTTATTCCCTTACAATCATAGTCAAGTTTCTAGGAACCATTTTCAATACCAGAGATCCTGAACATTAAATATAATTACATGGTTATGTTGCTAGATTGATAATCTGTTTGCTTCTTTGGCTAGCAATGTACTCACATTGTATTTTCCAAGTAAATGAAAATTCTGAGTCATCATAGGAAACACGGTTGCTCTTCGACCATTTGTATCCCTGTATTCCGAGTTACTAGATGAACTCTGTGAAATGAATCATGAGTGCTATTTTGAGGACAGAGTATTCAATTGTAAGTGGTATCATTCACATAAATTTGATAAGAATTTGCTTATTTGTGATTTCAACCAAAAAAATTCAGTGACTATGTACTCCTGAAAATCTAACGTGAAAAGAAAATATTTGTAGATTAAGTCCCACTGAGTTTCTTCTTTTTATTTAATCTTTTTTACCCTCCAGATTTTATTCTTCTCTTAGTCTACCCTCTGACTGTTCCACATCCCATACCTCCTCCCTGCTCCCCTGTCTCCATGAAGATGTCCCCGCCCCACTAACCTCACCCTACCAGACCTCTAAACTCCCTGGGGCCTCCAGTTCATCTTCTGTGACTGAACCCAGACCCAGCAGTACTCTGCTGTATATATATTGCATCCTCATATCAGCTAGTGTTTGCTGCCTGGTTGGTGGTCCAGTATGTGAGAGATCTCTGGGGTCCAGGTTAATTGAGACTGCTAGTCCTCTTACAGGTCACCCTCTTCCTCAGCTTCTTCCAGCTTTTCCCTAATTAACCACAAGGGTCAGAAGCTTTTGTCCATTGGTTTGGTGCAAATATTTGAGTGTGACACTTTGAGCTGGTTGTTGGGTCTTTCAGAGGGCAGTCATGATAGGTCCCTTTTTGTGAGTACCCAATAGCCTCCTCAGTCCTTTGTGCCTCACCTTGAGCTGTATCCTACTTTGGACCTGTCACTGGACGTTCTTTTCCTCAGGCTTCTATCCATTTCTATCCCTGTATTTCTTTCAGACTGTAACAATTATGAGTAAGATGGCAACCCCCTTCCTAACTTGATGCCCTATTTTCTTGCTAGAAGTGGTCTCTAAAAGTTCCCTCTCCCCACTGTAGGGCATTTCATATAAGGTCCCTCCCTTTGAGTCCCCAGCATCTCTTACATCCCAGGTACATTCCGGAGGGTCTCCTACAGAGCAATAGTGATAAAAACTGCATGGTATTGGTTCAGAGAATAGAACTGAAGACCCAGAAATAAAACCACATACCCACACTTAATCTTTGACCGAGCCAAAAATATACAATGGAAAAAAGAAAGCATCTTCAATAAATGGTACTGGTCTAACTGCCTCTATGTATGTAGAAAATGAAAATAGACCCATATTTGTCACCTTGCACAAAGCTCAAGTCTAAGTGGATCAAGAACCTCAAGTTAAAAACAGATACACTGAATCTAATAGAAGAGAAAGTGGGAAAGAGCCTTGAACTCATTGGCACAGGGGGAAATTTCCTAAACAGGACACCAATGGTTCAAGCTCTAGGATCAAGAATTGATGAATAAGACCTCAAGAAACTGGAAAGCTTCTGTAAGGACAAAGAGGAATAGACAACCTACAGATTGGGGAAAAATCTTCACTAACCCCACATCCGATTGAGGGCAAATATCCAAAATATATAAAGAAGTCAAGAATCTAATCACCAAAAAATCAAACAACACAATCAAAAGCATGCGATATAAAACTAAACCAAGAATTCATAACAGAACAATCTCAAATAGCTGAGAAACACCTAAAGAAATGTTCAAAATCCTTAATGATTAAAGAAATCCAAAACAAAATGACCCTGAGATTCTACGTTATACCAAGCAGAATGACTAAGATAAAAAACTCAGGTGACAACAGATGCTGGAAAGGGTGTGGAGAAAGAAGAACACTTCTCTACTGCTGGTGGGGTTGCCAGCTGGTACAACCACTCTAGAAATAAGTTTGGCAGCTCCTCAGAAAATTGGATATAGTACTACCTGAGGACCCAGCTATACCACTTCTGGGCATACACCAGAAGATGCTCCAACATGCAATAAGGACCCATGCTCCACTGTATTCATAGCAATCGTATTTATAATAGCCAGAAGCTGGAAAGAACCTAGATGTCCTTCAACAGAGGAATGGATACAAAAATGTGATATATTTAAACAATGGAGTGCTATTAAATATGTTCAATTCATGAAATTCATAGGCAAATGGATGGAACTAGAAAATATTATCCTGAGTGAGGTAACCTAGTCACAAAAGAACACACATGATATGCACTCACTGATATGTGGATATTAGCTCAAAAGCTCAAATACCCAAAATACAATTCACAGACCACATGAAGCTCAAGAAGAAGGAAGACCAAAGTGTGGGTGCTTTGGTTCTTCTGAGAAGAAGAACAAAATATTCACAGGAGTAAATATGGAGGTAATATGTAGAGCAGAGACTGAAGGAAGGGTCATTCAGAGACTGTTCCACCTAGCGATTCATCCCATATACAGTCACCAAACCCTGACACTATTGTGGATGCCAAGAATTGCTTGTTTAATGGATCCTGATATGGCTGTCTACTGAGAGGTCCTGCCAGAACCTTACAAATACAGAGGTGGATGCTTGCAGCCAACCATTGGACTGAGCATGAGGTCCCAATGGAGGATCTAGAAAAAGGACTGAAGGAGATGAAGGGGTTTGCAACCTCTTCAGAGGAACAACAATATCAACCAACCAGATCCCCGCCCCCCCCCCCAGATTTCCCATGGACGAATCCATCAACCAAGGAGTACACATGGCTCCAGCTGCATATGCAGTGGAGGATTGCCTAGTCAGGTGTCAATGGGAGGAGAGGTCCTTAGTTCTATGAAGGCTTGATAGATGCCTCAGAGTAAGGGATTTGAGTGTAGGGAGGTGGTAGTGGGCTGGGTATAGGAACACTCTCATAGAAGCAGGGGGGGGGGAGGATGGGATAGGGGGTTTCAGGGAGTGAGATAAACCAGGAAATGGGATAACATTTAAAATGTAAATAAAGAAAACATCCAATTTAAAAAAAAGAGCTGTGACTAGATCTTTGTTTCATATGCATATCTATTCAAAAGCAGAGATGCATTAGCCTGGGATATAGCTCAGCAGTTTAGCACATGCCTCATTTGCACAAAGCTCTATGTTCAATCCATGGGCATCTTGACTCTACATAAATTAACAATGAGCCCTGCTATTACATGTCTTACAATACTTCAGTACTACAGCTCAAAGTTTTCCACCAACATTTAGCCTTAGTGCCAACTTGATAGTTAGTCAGAATTAGCTGTAAAATTGGATATCATGTCATAAAGCAATATATATCTTACTGGCAAGGTTCTGTCCATCTACCACTGCACATCTGTGTCAATATTTAAGCAGCACTTTGAACAAAGCTTATTTAATTATGTTATGTTATATGTTATGTTATATTAAATATGTTATGCAGTTGCTATAATGACAACTATATGAACAAGTACATGATGGCTTTAAGGTATAATGACATTTACCTTTAATACCTGGAGTATTTATGTCTCCTTGGCATTATCCCTTAAAAAAGGGATTCTTACAATGGCATGGTAATAATTAACAAACATAATAATTTGTACTGTAATTTACAAAGAGGGAAGAACAGACATAAGATCAGATTTGTTCCATAATTTCAAATTAAAAATAAATCTCTAAATTGTAAAGATAGAAAATCAGGGTAGTTTATTTATTTAGTTTAGTTTAAAATTTTATATTTATTTAATATATTAGCAAGCTGTAACTAATTTATTGAGATTTTCAACAACGAATTTTGCACCATGTTTACTTGTTCTCCTGACTCTTCTAGTATACACTCTCCCCTTCCTTCCCCATTCAAATTTGAGTCCTCTTTCTCAACATCTTTGCCATCATCTGCTGTCACCTGTGTTTTGATCTTAACCATTCTGATTGGTATGAGATAGAATCATAGGGTTGTTTTGATTTGCATTTCCCTGATGACTAAGGCTGTTGAACATTTCTTTAGGTGTTTCTCAGCCATTTGAGATTCCTCAGTTGAGAATTCTTTGTTTAGCTCTGTACCCCATTTTAATATGGTTATTTGATTTTCTAGAGTCTAATTTCTTGAGTTCTTTGTACATATTGGCTATTAGTCCTCTAATAGATGTAGAGTTGGTAAAGATCTTTTCCCAATCTGTTGGTTGCCATTTTGTCCTATTGACAGTTTCCTTTGTCTAACAGAAGCTTTGCAATTTTATGAGGTTGTATTTTTCAATTCTTGATCTTAGAGCATAAGCCATTGGTATTCTGTTCAGAACATTTCCCCTCGTGGCCATGTATTCGAGGCTCTTCCCCACTTTCTCTTCTGTTAGTTTTAGGGTATCTGGTWTTATGTGGAGGTCCTTAATCCACTTGGACTTGAGCTTTGTACAAGAAGAAAAGAATGGATCAATTTGCATTCTTCTACATGCTGACAGTCAGTTGAACAAGCACCATTTGTTGAAAATGCTGCCTTTTTTTTCCACTGGATGATTTTAGCTTCTTTGTCAAAGATCAAGTGACCATAGGTGTGTGCATTCATTTCTGGGTCTTCAATTCTATTCCAGTGATCCATCTGCCTGTCTTTATACCAATACCATGCAGTTTTTGTCAGTATTGCTATGTAGTACAGTATTCAACGAAGTCTAATATTTAGAGAAATTTTAATTCAACAACATGGCTGCTCTATTAAGGAGCCACATCCAAAGACCTTTTAGGTCTGTTTGATCACATTAAAAACAATAACATGCCTTTAATCTCTCTGGCTATAATAAAGACATACTGTTAGTAAACTCTTTTTATTTTTTTTTTTTATTTTCTATATTCTTTGTTTACATTCCAAATGATTTTCCCGTTCCCGGTTCTCCACTCCCCATAAGTCCCATAAGCCCTCTTCCCTACCACAATTCCCCAATCAACCACCTCCCACTTCTCTGTCCTGGCAATCCCCTACAATGTTGCATCCAGCCTTTCCAGTACCAGGGCTCTCTCCTTCCTTCTTCTTGGGAATGATTTGTTATGTGGGTTGTGTCTTGGGTATTTAGAGCTTCTGAGCTAATATCCACTTATCAGTCACTGCATTCCATGTGTGTTCTTTTGTGAATGAGTTACCTCACTTAGAATGAGGTTCCACTTCCAACCATTTGCCTAAGAATTTCATGAATTCATTGTTTTTAATTGCGGAGTAGTATACCATTGTGTAAATATACATTTTCTGTATTCATTCCTCCATTGAGGGACATCTGGGTTCTTTCCAGCTTCTGGCTATTATAAACAAGACTGTTATGAACATAGTGGAACATGTGTCCTTATTGCATGCCAGGGAGTCCTCTGGGTATATGCCTAGGAGTAGTATAGCAGGGTCCTTCGGAATTGTCATGCCCAGTTTTCTGAGGAACCGCCAGACTGATTTCCAGAGTGATTGTACCAGCTTGCAGTCCACCAGCAGTGGAGGAGTGTTCCTCTTTCTCCACATCCTTGCCAACACTTGCTGTCTCCTGAGTTTTTAATCTTAGCCATTCTGACTGGTGTGAGGTGAAATCTCAGGGTTGTTTTGATTTGCATTTCCCTAATGGCTAATGATGTTGAACATTTCTTAAGGTGCTTCTCAGCCATCTGAAGTTCTTCAGGTGAAAAGTCTTTGTTTAGCTGTGTAACCCATTTTTAATAGGGTTATTTTGTTCTCTAGGGTCTAACTTCTTGAGTTCTTTGTATATATTGGATATTAGCCCTCTGTAGGATGTAGGCTTGATAAAGATCTTTGCCCAATTTGTTGGTTGCTGTTTTGTCCTTTGGACAGTGTCCTTTGCCTTACAGAAACTTTGTAAATTAAAATTAATAAACTCTTTTAATCTCAAACTGTAGAGAGCCTTATTGAGGTGCCACCTTGACATTGACCAATGTGAAGTTCTTCATCCAGCCTTTGAGTGGGAATGCCTTTGTCAGCCATAATCCCCTCCACCTAGGGTGGAGTGCTCAGACAAAGGTGAAGCCTATTCTTCAAGGACCAGCAATTTCCTGAAAATCACTAGCCACCTGTGGAGCAACTGAACTNCATACATACATATATGTGTATATATATATATATATATATATACATATATATGTATGGAATTCTACATTAAACTTGGAGACCATATATATATATATGTATACATATATATATATGTATGGAATTCTACATTAAACTTGGAGACCTTGAATAGCAGATGTTATCTTGGTCTCAGTCTCTTTTTTTCTGCCTTCCCATATATCCCCAGCTTCCCTTCCAGGTAACCCATTTGATGTAACTGTGGGCAGTTACATAAAACAATGAAGGTAACTATCATTTATAAATGAAAACAACCATGTTTGAAAGTGATACCTAATAAGGGAATAACAAGTAATAAATCAGGGAAAGATTTGACAGAATGAGTCAGAGATAGGATCACACAACTCTCAGAGGAACAGCACAAGGAAGAGGAGATATTTAAGTGTAGTGAGGGAGAGAGGGTCAGTGCAGTGAGTATAGTGCATTGGAGTTGAGTTCATTCATGAATTTGTGCAGTTCAGTGCAGGTCAGCAGAGGCATATGAAGGCAGAGCATAAGAAGGATCTAGAAGATTAGATCAATTGCTACAGTTAGTTTGAGGCCAAGCAGGGCAATTCAGTAAGAAGCTGAGAGAAGCCAGATTGAATCCATTATCTTAGAGAGGACTTTGAGCCAGAATAGCAGAGTTGAATCAGCCAACTAGATTTCAAAAGAAATAGAAAAGGTGAACTTCTTCAGCAGTGAGCTTCTGGGACAAAATTACATCAGGCAAATAAAAAGTACTTAGTCAATAATACACCCAATAAAACAATTTTTTTTGTAATTAAAAAATAAATAATAGTAATAATGTATAATAAAACAAGCTAGCAAAATTGACCCTAAGCCAAGCCTACATAAAATTTCAGAGGAAATATCATTGATGGATGGAAAAGGAGAAATTCAGTAAAGGGCTAAAGGATAACAACAGTTGATATTAGAACAGGTATTAAGCAAAAGTCAGTAGTCTCGGTTTATGCCCATGACATATTGAAAAAGAAATCAAAATGTCAATCCCAGTCACAATTTTCTCAAAAATAAATAAAAATTAAAAACTTTAAAGAAAAACATGATTTGGCTTTAAATATTATACATCTAAAGTTCATTATAAATGTTTTATAATCTCTTATACCTCTGAGGGGCCAATAGACAACTATAGTATGTTTATTATTTACTAAAACATGCATAAACATCATGTACTATTTTATAATGTCATAGAAATCCTTAGAAATTTATGTTATAAGCATTTTTAAGTTACATACTAAAGAGTTTTATAAGTAATTATGTTTTTATATAAACCCAACAAATAATCTGTGACTATCAACTAATTGATTTTTAATTTTTCTCAATTCACAAATTACAATAACTGATAAAATCCTTCTCTTTTTCCCACTTTACATGACTTTTTGATTTTGGTATGCTTAATTAAATATTTGATAGCTGTATCAGTCTTGAGAATCTTATCTCATGTATAAATACAGAGATTAGCTATAAGCAACTACCATAGAAAGTGTTCAGTGCAGAGAGGGTGGAAAAATAATCAGAGTTCACAAACTGTCCATGGGAGGAGATACCGAAACAAAGTATGGAGCAGAGACCGAAGAACAGGCCATCCAGAGACTGCCCCTCCTGGGGATCCTTCCCAATTACAGTTACCAACCCTAGACACTATTGCGGATGCCAAGACATGCTTGCTGACAACCTGATATAGCTGATTCCTGAGAGGCTTTGACACAACCTGACAAGTAGGTGGGTGTTCACAGCCAACCATTGGACTGAGCACAGGGTCCCCAATGGAGGAGTTAGAAAAAGGACTGAGGGAGCTGAAGGGGTATGCAACCCTATAGGAAGAACAACAATATTAATCAACCAGATCGCCCGGAGCTCCCAGGGACTAAACCACCAACAAAACAGTGCACATGCAGGGTCCAATGGCTCCAGCCACATATGTAGCAGGGGATGGTCTTGTCGAGCATCAATGAAAAAAGAGGCCCTTGCTCCAGTGAAGGCTCAGTGCCCCAGTGTAGGGTAATGCCAGGTCAGGGAAGCAGGAGTGGGTGGCTGAGTGGGCAAGCACCCTCATAGAAGCAGGAGGACGTGAGGGGTAGGGGATTCTCAGAGGAGAAAACAGGAAAGGGGACAGCATTTGAAATGTAAATAAAGAATATATCTAACAAAAACAAGAGTACACAGTGAACTTGCAAAGTGCTTGATTTGTTTCCCAACACCTATACTAGACAGCTCACAATGAAGTATAATATAACACTTCTCCTATCATCTCCTATCTTCTCCTATCATCTGCAGACCACTGTGCTCATGAACACACACATCCATCCACATAACACATACATATTTAAAAATTAAAATAAGAACATTTCCTGTAGGATATCTGACATACTAAACGATGCTAGGTTATGTTTCTTATTATTTGCATATTAAATATCATTCTCTACATGTTGAAATATTTATGATTTTATTTGTTCAAGCATGTGATATATTATCTAATTCCACTTTAATTATATAAGGATTCAGCCATTGATAAATGAAGACACTGTTTCTTTTCTGATGTGATACAAATAAATCTCCTCTATAAGAATTAATTTTTTGTTGTTTTGCAATATTTTGTTCAAGTTGAGAATGAAGTTTTTTCTTTAATTTTTGTCTGTGTTGAGTTTGGCAGCAGGAAATTGATAGTCTGTGAATCACACAATGTGGAGCATTGTGCAGTATCTACTTGTGAAAGTCTTAGAATAAGATTACAAGTAGATTTGTTCTTAAATATTTGTTTAAAATTAGAGACAAAAAAGTAGAGCAAGAAAGACTGTTATGAGAATTGTCATTAAAATATCTTTAAATTTGAAATTTACCCTTATTATTATGTTTTCTTACTATAATTATTTTGCACAGTGGTGCTTTTATAAACAATTCATTTTATTTCAGCCATTGTATTTATTTATGAAATTTTCTTTATAATACTTTTGTCTTCCCATAGATGATGATTTTAATGTATTATGGATAGTTTTATGTCAACTAGATTCAAAGTAAAGTCAACTAAGAGGAAAGAACTTCAATTCAGAAGAAGCTCCCATAAAACTGGGCTGATGCCAAGCTTGTGGGGCATTTTTTAAATTACTGATTGATTAATAATTAGGGGAAGATAACATAGTCCATTGTGGATGGTGCTATGCCTGGGCTGGTAGTCTTCGGGTCAATAATAAAGCAAGATGAATAAGGTATACAGAGCAAGCTAGTAAGTAGTACCTCTCCATGACCTCTACGTCAGCTCCTGCCAGGCTCCTACCCTGTATGAATTCTTATCCTGACTTCCTTTGATGATGAGCAGTGATATTAAAGTATAAGGTAAATCAGCCCATTTCCACAACAACTTGCTTTTGGTCATTGGGTTTTATCACAGCAATAGAAATCTTGAGATATATGTTTAGGTGCCTCTTTATTATCAGATATTTACACATTCGGCTCTTGTTTCTTTGTCATTATTCCAAGTTCTTCACTGATTTCCTGGATTTGTTTCCCATTATTTTATTTTTCACAATATTGACTGAATTATCCATTTCTTTTTATCTTGCCATCAATTCCTTAGATTTCTGCTTTCCATATCTTGTGTTCTGTTGGTTAAGCTTGCTGACAGAGTCTTACTTGAGTTCTTAAATTATCATTTCCATATTTTCTGTAGCTTGGGTTTTCTTTATTGATTCTATACTAACTTTCAGGTCTCAAACTGCTTTACTCATTTTTTCCAATTTTTATTTGTATTTTCATAGAATTTTTTAAAGATTTTTTAATTCTTCTTTTAGGACCTCTTATCTCCTTAAAGGCCATTCTAATGTGTTGTTTTGTGTTTCTGCTATGTTGAAATTCTCAGTGACCACTAAGGAAAGGTGTCTGTGTTCTCATCAAGAGATATTGCCATGGATATTTTTGTGATTTTTATCTTGGATTTAGAAGATTGTATTTCTATGTGCTGATATCTGGTTGTGTCTTTGTTGTCTGGGTGTTTGGTTTCTGATTTCATCTGCCCTCTCTAGATTTTAGGAGTGTGATGGATTTGTGTTGCCTAGCAGGAAATTATTCTGGGGCCTTCCTAGGTGTGGAGGTATTTGCTCAAATTGGGAGTGGCATAACAAAATTAGTGAAGAGAAAAATTGGAAGAGAAGATTTGCCTGATCCACTAGAGATGGAAGTAGAGAGGAAGGGATGGCCAGAGCAGGTGGTCTTTTACTTAGCTGGGGTGCGATTTGGGGCTTTCAAATTAGTGGAAAGGAAAGAAAGGTAAAGATCTTTAATCAGGTTACCTGCTTCTCTGGCTGCAGAGAATGTTTGTTCTTGGTGAATATCTACTGGATTTGTAAGCTGGTATAGAGTGATGATTGGGGGAAAGACATTTAGATGGGAGGATCTTGAACTTACTGGAAGTAAGGACAATGCACAAAGGAGGCTGCAACAGATGTTCTACTCCAGTGCTGGAGATGAAACTGGGGGGATGTATTTGGAGGAGAGGAGGAAGAGTTGAAAGTCTGCAGTTAGTCTATCTGCTTCCATGAAGGTAGTGAAAAATAGTTTCCAAAAAAATGTAAAAAAAATCTAATTCATTAAAAAGAAAACAAATTTGTTTTAATATTTTAACCTTCCATAATATTTTAAGCTTCTATAATGTTTCTCCTTTCTTTAAAATACTGATTACTAAGCATGGGAGTTTGAAGAGTTTCTTATTCAAATATTTATAGGACACAAGTTTTTTTGATCAGAACAGTTTGTTATTCTTAGTTTTATACATCTCAGTGCCATTTAAGATTTCTTTTCTATATGTGTGAGGAATGGCCTGTAAACTTTGGTTAATATTCCATTAAATCTGTAGATAGTTTTTGATACAATTCTATTTTTTTTACAATATTGTATGTCCTGATTCATGAGCATTGGAAGTCTTTCCATCCAGTGTCTTCCTCAATTTCTTTCCTCAATGTTCTATATCTTTTGTTGTAGAGGTCTGTTGTTTCCCTAGCTTGGTAAGTATATAATTGTAAATGGGGTTCATTCTCTTATATTTTTTTCTTACCATGCTGGTCATTTTTTTCCTAGGAAAGCTACTAATTTTGAATGCTTCTTTGTATACTGCTTTATAGACTTTGCTCAAAATAGCAGTATACAAAATAAATCAGCTCTAAATGTGTGTATCTGTGTTTGTGTATGTGTGCGTGCAACATGTCACCTTTAGAATCTCTTAGTTATATGTAAGAAAAATTAGAAATGTTGCTGCCTAATTATTGATCTTTTTAAAATGTTACACCAACACTGGTCAGATTATCATGCTTTTGAATTTTACATTCACTAGGTTACATGTTAGATGAAGTCCTAGATGTGACTAGCTCCTGTCCACATAGTAGATATTTAGTTATTGAACATTATCCCCTTGCTAAGCGGTTACACTGCCAAAGGCAAAAGAAAGTACCTTCCTTTTATTACACAACCATTATTTGGTGATGTTATTGTCAGAACCAAAAGAAATCTCTAAAAACTGGAAGTATACTGACCACAAACTAAATTGAGAGACTTATTTGAAACAAGCTGTAAAATTGGCAGCAGGGAGGGGTTTGAATTCCCTATCAAGACAGCAATATACTTTAAATCACATTTCATTCTTAGACAAAAGTCAGAATGCCATTCTAAGCAACAATAAAGCCTTTTTTGTTACTTTGATGGAAAGGTCCATGCAGCTTATAAATCAAGATACTAACCTAGTGCATTAAGCAAACCACATACCCTTTTCATCCATCCCACGTGTAGTTCAAGAAGAACAAAAAGCCATCAATCTTCAAGAGCCACAGTACAGAAAGGTAACATGCTGGTGCCTCATTCACCTGCACAGACTTTCCATCTCAGTTGCCAGGCTACAGAATCTATAAAGAGAGCTGCCTTCGGAGTCTCTTGCTCCTATTGTCAGCACTTGATAACTTTCATTCAAGCCCTACTTCCATTCTCCTCCTGCTTCTAGAGCTGCATTCATTATCTCTCATTCCAAGTCATCAGGTGAGGGACAAAATGGTCTGTGACTGAGGCAGAGCTAGAAGATTCCTTCATCTTACATGCAAAAGACAGCAGATATTTAACAAGGACTTTAAGCCCTGGGACTGATAGCATGTGTTGCCTATTTTCTTGATCATGGCAGTTGTTTGGTCCTTGTGCTATAATCATTTGGCCACTGGTACTTTAGTAATCAGGAGGCAGAGGATCCCCTGCAATATCTGAGTATGATCTGTCACTTATTGACTAATAAATGTAACTAGATAGTTTTAACCAAGAAGAAGACATTAATAATGTCTTTGATTTGAATTTCTATTACTTTCTGCATTTGTTACAATAAGAATGAAATCAGAAAAAAAGAAAGATAGAAAAAAAGTGTCTGCTTACTCTAATCACATATAAGTAGATAAAGTCCAGAAAATTCAGATATATTAATACTTGGACATTTTGGTTACTTTATGTTTTAAGCTATCATGAATACTGAAAAAAGTTTAAACAAATAAATTTCTAAGTTAAATACAACTTAAACTAACCTTTAAACTAGTTTAAAGGTTAAAACTAACCTTTAGTTTTGAAATATTAATTTTCACAGAAATTGTAAAGATTCATTGACTAAAAATTAAATTTCAAATTTATAAGTTATACAATTATCTACATTTACTATTCTAAATGTAATAGTTATTGTTTAAAAGCGAAATGTTACCTAAGAACTATGTATTAAGGGCTTGGCTAAGGGTATTAAGGGTTGCCAAGGCACTATGGGAGAAGGTGGAGCCTAGTTGAAAGATGTTGGGTCATAGGGGCACTTTCTGGAGCACAGTTGGATCCCAGTGTCCTCTCTTCTTCTCTTTTTTTTTCTCTTTTTATTTTGCGATCAGTGTGTTGCCACATGTACTATGTTAAACCCCCAGTGATAGAGCCAAGTAATTTGTCAAGCTCTGAAACTTTGAGCCAAAGAATTCTTCCTATAAGTTAATTTTCTAAGGATTTTTTTTTTTCTTTGGTGTGTGGAATGTTTGTTGGATGGAAAGCTGACTCAATAATTTACATACAATTATTTAATCAAAACATCAAATGTGGATCCTTCTCCTATACATATTTTAAAAAGTAATTTAACAATATGAACCAACCAGTAATCCCAGAGGTCCAAGGGAATAAACTACCAAGCAAAGAGTACACATGGAAGGACTCATGGCACCACCTGCATATGTAGCAGAGGATGGCCTTTTTGGACCTCAAAGGGAGGGGAGGCCCTTGGCCCTGAGAAGGCTCGCTGTCCCAGTATAGGGGAATGCCGGGACAAGGAAGCAGGAGTGGGTGGGTTGGTGAACAGGGGCATGTGAGATGCGATAGGATGCTTTCAGAGGGGAAACCAAGAAAGGGGATAACATTTGAAATGTAAATAAAGAGCCAGGCGGTGGTGGTGCACGCCTGTAATGCCAGCACTTGGGAGGCAGAGGCAGGTGGATTTCTGAGTCAGCCTGGTCTACAGAGTGAGTTCCAGGACAGTCAGGGCTACACAGAGAAACCCTGTCTCGAGAAAAAAACAAAAAACAAAAACAAAAAACAAAAAACAAACAAACAAAAAAAGAAATGTAAGTAAAGAAAATAGCTAATAAAAAAGTCCAAGAAAAATGTAAAAATAAAAAAAGTACTCTATGAGTCATTTATATATTTTGGATATTAGCCCTCTATTGGATGTGGGGTTAGTGAAGATACTTTCCCAATCTATAAGTTGCTGATTTGTCTTATTGACTATGTCCTTTGCCTTACAGAAGCTTTTCGGTTTCATGAGGTCCCATTTATCAATTCTTGATCTTGGATCATGAGGCATTGGAATTCTGTTTAGGAAATTTCCCCCTGTGCCACTTTGTTCAAAGCTCTTTTCCACTTTCTCTTCTATTAGATTCACTGTATCTTGTTTTATGTTGAGGTTCTTGATCCACTTGGACTTGAGCTTTGTACAAGGTGAGAAATTTGGATCTATTTTCATTCTTCTACATACAAACTGCCTGATAGAACAGAACCATTTACTGAGATACTTTCCTTTTTCAATTGTATATTTTTAACATTTTTGTCAAAGATGAAATATCCAGAAGTGTGTGGTTTTATTTCTGGGTCTTTAATTCTATTCCATTGATCAACATGTTTATCATGTACCAATGTACCAATACCATACAGGTTTTATCACTATTGCTCTATAATAAAGCTTGGGTCAGAGATTGTGATTCCTCCAGCTATTCTTTTATTTTTAAGAATTGTTTTCACTATTCTGGTTCTTTTGCATTTCCAGATGAATTTAAGAACTGCATTTTCTTTGTCTTGTAGAATTGTGTTGAAATTTAGATGGGGATTGCTTTGAATCTGTAGATTACCTTTGGTAGGAAGGCCATTTTTACTATATTATTTCTGCCACTCCATGAGCATGAAGCTAACCACCAAAAAATCAAACAACCCAATCAAAAAATGGGGTACAGAACTAAACCAARAATTCACAAAAGAGAGATCTCAAATGGGTCAGTAGCATCAAAAGAAATCTTCAAAGACCTTAGTGATCAGAAAAATGCAAATCATGAAGACCCTGAGATTCTACCTTATACCAGTCAGAATGGTTAAGATCAAAACCACAGGTGGCAACAAATGTTGGTAAGAATGTGGAGAAAGAGGAATAGTCCTCCATTGCTGGTGGGATTGCAAACTGATACAATCACTCTGGAAATTAATCTGGAGGTTTCTCAGCAAATTGGAAATAGATCTAACTGAAAACCACGCAATGTCATTCCTGGATATAACCAAAAGATGCCCCACCATTCCACAAGGGTATGTGCTATGCTATGTTCATATTGGCCTTATTTGTGATAGCCAGAAGCTGGACACCACCCAGATGTCCCATTACAGAAGAATGGATGAAGAAAATTTGGTTCATTTACACTATGGAATACTACTCAGCTATTAAGAACGAGGACATCCTGAGTTTTGCTGGCAAATGGATGGGACTAGAAAATATCATACTGAATGAGGTAACTCAGATCCAAAAGGAGATGCATGGTATGTACTCACTAATAAGTGAATATTAGCCAGAAAGAAAGAAGAAAGAAGAAAGAAAGAAAGAAAGAAAGAAAGAAAGAAAGAAAGAAAGAAAGAAAGAAAGAATTACAGAATAGCCAAGATACAGTCCACAGAACTCAAAAGTGTCAACAAGCTGAAGTGCCCAAGTGAGAACTCCTCAGTCCCACTTGGGAGGGAAAATAAAGCAATAACAAATGGGGAGGCAGTGTGGAATCTAGGAGGGAAAGTGTCCAGGTAGTGAGGGCAAGAATGGGACCTGATCTGGTATTTGGTGAGGGAAAAAGACTGAAGCCCTGAAGGCCAGCAGAAAGAATGGAAATAGGCAACTACAGGAGGTAGAAGGTTTGGGGGATCCTCCAGAATGCACCACAGACCTGGGAGGTGAGAGTCTCTCAGGACTCAAAGCAGAGGACCATAGATGAAATGCCTGACAGGTGGGAGAGACAACTTATAGAGCCCATCCCCACCAGGAAAACAGGATATCAAGTGAGAGAGGAGGTGGTCATCCTACAGTCAAAGAACTGACACATAATTAGTCCTGTCTGGAAGAACTGCAGGGATGGAAATGGAGAAGAGCCTGAGGAAAAGACAAGCCCAAATTGGGATCCAGCTCAAGGGGAGGTTCCAAGACACTATTGCTGAGGCTATGGAGTGCTCACTAAAAGGGACCTATCATGACCGCACTCCAGAAGACCCAACACACAGCTAAAAGAGTCAGATTGCACCCAACCAATGGACAGAAGCTTCTGACCCCAGTGGATGAATGAAGGAAAGGCTGAAAGAAACTGAAGAAGGCAACCCTATAGAAGGATCAGCATTCTCAAGTAACCTGGACCCCAGAGATCTCTCTAACACTTGACCACCAACCAGACAGCATGCTTCAGCTAATTTGAGGCCCCCAACATATATCCAACAGAGACTTCCAGGTCTGGGTTCAGTCAGAGATAATGCACCTAACTCTCAAGAGACTGGGGGCCCAAGGGAGTTTAGAGGTTTAGTTGTGTGGGGTTGAGTGGTGAAAACATCCTTGTGGCTACTGTAGATGGGGAGAAGGTATGGGATGTGGTATAGTCAGAGGCTGGACAGGTGGGGGAAATCTGGAGTGTAAAAATAAATAGATAAATCTTTAGTTTAATAAAAAAGTACATTAAATACATTATGCTGACCCTTAAGGAAGGAATAATCATTTTTGTTGTTACAAGAGCATATTATAACTGAAGACTACAATATCATTGTTTAATCATATCTAGTATTAGGACACAAATTAGATATTGATAACTCCACTTCCCAAATGGGAGAAACAAGATGATAATGTGGTGGCAGTAGCAATGACAGTATAATAGCAAAGATGCATGTGGCTACAGAAAGATAACAAGAACAAGATCAGGGAGCTTGCTGCAAGGTTCTTCTGTAAGGCAGAAGCTATACTCATAAATTCTTACCAACATGCTTAAACATGAGCTCAAAAAGGACAAAAGCATTAGATATGCCAAGGTATATGGGAGAAGACTGGGAGGCCACAATTCTACTACACAAAGTTTTGTAGGCATCTAAGGAATGCTAGAGGCATGAAAATATACGTTCTCCAGGGAAAAGCACATCAATTGGTTATCCACTTGCAAACAGCCATTCCTGAAACCATACATACAAGAAACAAAATACAGATTGAATAGGTTTTCTTTCATAATATATACATATATACACATATGTATGTAAAACCATTGAAAATTAGGATTGAATCTGAAAGCTGAGAAAGAAAGGTATATAGGAGGATTTACAAGGAGGGAGGCAGAAAATGATGTAATTATATGTAATCTCAAAAATAAAGTAAAAATGAAGAGAAAAATGCTTAGCTAGCCAAGAAGTCACTAGAAACTACTGTATTGAATGTCAGCAATCAGTTGTTTTCAGGGATACCCCCCTTTCACTGTACTATATCTAATATCTATCCTTGAAAGCACATAGAATATTTTTCACATGACCTATGGCCACACTAAAGTAGTCTTCAATGATACTTCAAGGGATATTCGAAGAGCTTTGCCTCGGTATATATAGAGAATATTTAGTCACCAAACACATTCATAATGTTAATAAAATATTTGGCTTTATTTACTACTTATGCCTGTTACCTGTGTGCCAGCATCTATCAAACTTTATGGATATAAATGGTGCAATTTAACTTTAATCCCAAACTCCAGCACATGTCTTTCTCTAATTTTTTTAACTGTAGCACCATTAATTTTACATCTTCCATTCTATCGTAAGTCAATTGTAGCCTGTTTCTCTATTGTCCACTGATGTCTTTCTTCCAGTAATACGAAACTGATAATTGTTGCTCCACACTTTGTACTGGAGTTGAAGGACAGTGGCAGAGCCATTGTTATATCATTAATTCAATCACAAACTTATTGTGATGGTTTGAATATGCTCAGTCCAGGGAGAGGCACTATTAGGAGGTGTGGCCTTGGTGGAAGAAGTTTGGCTTTGTTGGAAGAGGTCTGGCCTTTTTAGAGGAAATGCGTCATTGTGGGAATGGGTTTTAAGACCTCATCCTAGCTCCCTGCCACCCAGTCTTTTCCTGTTTGCCTTCAGAACAAGATCTAGAACTCTCAGCTCTTCCAGATCCATGCCTACCTGGATCCTGCCATGCTTCTACTTTGATGATAATGGACTCAACCTCTGAACCTGTAAATCAGCACCAGTTAAATATTGCCTCTATAAAAGTTGCCTTGGTCATGGTATCCCTTCACAGCACTAAACCTCTAACTAAGCCACTTATAGATCCAAGCATCTCAGATCTCAGTGATAGCAGTTATCCTGCATTTTCCAGATTCTGTCTCTTAATTTCATTACTGCCTTTGTCTTAGGAGGCATCCTCTCATTTCTACATTGTTATTCTCAGTCATCCATTAGGCACCTCTTCCCCAACTCAGTATCTTACGGACTGTGCTAGTTTTTCTACCTCCAAAAAAAGCTGATGCTTTGTGCTAAAAAATGCACCAGGAAAGAAAGCTCAGTGTATTCTGCTTTGGATACTCCTTTTTCTCAAGTCTAAAGGAAGAAGAAACTCATAAAAATGAAAAGTATGATTCTGTAAAAAATAACTTTTATTATAAATTGGAAACACATTTTTCTTASGTATTAACATTCATAAAGGACACTGATCAAATAAAAAAAGATACAGTGTTGTATTTAAGTAATTACAAAACATTACCTGACTGAAAAAAATGTATTTATGCCACCAGAATACTCTAAGTAAAATTATTTGAGGCATTAATAACAATGAATGCTTTAAAATATTTGTCATTTTGAAAAGTACATGAAGTTTAAAAACATAATAATAAAATTAATATTCCTTCTTTTTGTTGCAACTATATAATAAACATATTATCTTACATAGGTTCTAGGAATAAATTTATAAAATATATAGATAGTGAATCAAAAAATCTTTATCATTGAAATTTTGTAATCCTATTTTACAAGGATGAATGRGAACATCTTTATAAGTCACTTTTATATCTGAATGTGTGCTGAATAGTGACAGGCAACTGAAAGTTACACATTTTTTCAATAATTTATTTTAATAAGTCTATTCACTTGACATCCCAACCATTGTCTACTCCCTGTTCACTTCCTCGTGCCATACCTACAAACCCCTCCTCAACTTGTTCCCTCCCCTTCTCCTCAGAAAAGACTAACTCCCTTGGGTACCACCCCAATTTGGGACATATAATTCCAGGAGGACTAAGTGTATCCTCTACCACTGAGACCCAAGCAGGTAGTCCAGGTAGGGTAAGGGGACATCATCCAATGTCAGGCAAGAGACTGAAATAGCCCCCACACCAATTATTAGCAGATCTATATGAAAACCAAGCTGCACTTGTGCTATAAGTGTGGGGGAAGCCTAGGTGTAGCTCCTGCATGTTCCCATGGTTGGTGGCCCAAGCTCTGTGAGCCCCCATGTTCTCAGATTAGTTGATTCAGTAGGTCTTATTTGGTGTCTTCAACCAGTCTGGCTTGCTTACTTCTGTCCCCCAATTTTACACAAATCTCCTCAGGCACTGTATATATGGCTGTGTGTCTGAGCATCTGCCTCCATCTGGTGCTGGATGAAGCCCCTCGGGAGACAGTTACGCTAGGTTCCTGTCTGCAAGCGTAGCAGAGTATCATTAATAGTGTCAGGGGTTGTTTTCCTCACATAGGATGGGTCTCACATCAGTGCAAACATTGGCTGTTCCTCTGCAGAGTGGTGAACCTGAACAAGCACAATGTCACTGTATTATTTTCTAGTACAGAGACAAAATTTACAAATATATAAATGCACAATATGATGTTAGCTGTTGTATTACTTAGGCTTTTCCATTCAACATTGTGACCAAAAGTAAACTGTGGAGGAAAGGGATTATTTCAGACTACAGTTCTACATTATAGCCCATTATCAAAGGAAGTCACACAGGACTTCACAGCAAGAATCCAGAGATAAGGACTGAAGCAGGGGCCAGGAAAGAACACTACTTACTCACTTGCTCTCCATGGCTTGCTAAATTTCTTATCTATGTCAGGTTCGGAGAGGGTACTACATCCAATAGGATGGCTGGACCCTTCCACATCAATCATAAATTAGAAAACTCTTCACTCATGTACAGGCAATTTGATGGAGGCATTTATTTAACCGAGATTTCATTTCTCAGATAACTCTAGGTTGTCTAGGGCTGATAAACACATGTAACAGGGTCAAGTGTCAATAAGAAATGTGGATAGATAAAAAGAAGAGAGAATACAGGGAAGGAAGAATTTTCTTTTAAATAAAGGAAAGATGCTGGGAATGAGGTAAGGATGTGATGTTTAAACAGCATGAATTTAAATGATGAAATACATCATGAGACAGCAGGTAGGAATGTTCAAAGATATAAGATCTACGTACATAGAAAGAAGGAGGCAGATGTTCAGAAGCCAATAAGCAGGGAAAAAATTTTAGAAGACAGGGTGTTCCAGAAAATAATATTTTAGGTTTTTTAAATTAAGATTAATATACAATTCATCATTTCCCTTTCTTTTTTTATTCAAATTGTATAATGTACCTCTCATACTGTTCTATCTCAAATTCATGTCCTCTGGTCTCTTTTACTTTAATTGCTGATGTACATTCCTAAATATATAAATATGCACAATCCGTTCTGTCTGTGCAGTGTTACTAATAACATATCTGCCTAAACAAGACTTGAACAAGACAGATACGGATAGTCTTGCCAACACAGAAGGAGTAAATTTGGTGGGACCCAACTGTTTAAAGAATAGCAGGCAACAGAGAAATTCTGCCTGTAAGGGAAAAGAGTTTTCCTCAGGGAACAATCCATCCCCAAATTGATTATCAGGTACCAACTGGTCAACCTGAAATCATATGCATACAGGAAAACAAGCTTCTTCAAAATAAAATAAGATAGAAAGCTTTCGCAACAATCATAAAATGTAAAACTATTAGTTATTCACAGGTGAGAACCTCAACCCAGGTGTTCTGTCTCTAGCCATTCATCCAGCCGTAGTTCTGGGAAATTCTTCATCTGTACTCAGTCCTCACTTCCCTCATCCACTCACTGTTCCTGTCAAATACATATTTCCTTAGAGCCTCCCTGATTAAGCTGATTGCTTCCATATACTGTGTTTCAAATTTACATTCATCGCAGTTTCGAGTTTCTGCATTCCCTCCTGGGTACTTCTGAGGGCCTCTGACTCTTCCTGTTAACTAGATTTGGAATCCTCACCTGAAACTGATATTTCTCATCCAATTGAAGGTTTTTAATAGCACCACATACTATATATCTTTTTCACATTATGTTCTTATTTTCTTACATCTCTTTGTTTCAAGAATAGAAAACTCTTCAGCAATGTATGCTTCAAGTACATATTCATTGCTGACTGGGAGCTGGACTCCTTGCCAACTGCCCATACCTGCACTTGAGGGGTTAGAGGTGAAGCGATGCGAAGTCAACCATACAGATTTCAGGAGCAGGCCAAGAAATGCTGCAGCAAGCTCATCTAAGCACTGTCGCAAGCTCCTTCCATACCTTCCACCTATGCCCCACTGGTCCCAAAGAAGCATCTCTTCTAAACAGTTCCTTATTGGCTGGCATTGTCTGTGTCAGTAATCCTTAGTTTCTCAGGAAGTCCTCAATTAGGTCCTTCTGCATTACATGCTTTTGTGGCTTGCACAGACCCCAGTGTTTACATAAAGGTGGCCCTACCATTGCTGCTACAATTCATATATATATACTCTTCAGCATCTTGGAAAATAAATATATATTCAATTTACCATTACTAAGACTAAAATGTAAATATCCTGGAGACTTATTTGTGCAGTACTCTGCATATGTGAGGCGTGGCATGTGGGCCTTGAGTTGGAAAAGACAAATGGCAAGCCATTTTGAGTGTTGAAAAGAGGCAATAAATTCTCCATGAAGAATCATATATGAGGAATCTATATTAAATCTATATCAAATTAAATCTGATGATAGAGTAAGGAAACTTAGTCTGGAAAGGAAAGAGGCTAATTCAGAAAACCTACTGGAATATGGTGTTGTTATACTCCATTGCTCTGATAGAAAACCTCTGACATGCAAGGGCCAAGCAGAAACAGAAAAGATTGGATTTTGCTGCCAAATGTCTGCGTCTAATGGATTTCAATACAAGTGGAGAGGGAAACTGAGTTATAGGAGAAAATACTGTAATGATATATCCTCACCAAGAGTAAGAGAACAATTAAAAAAGTGAAATATTTCAGCAGGTGTATTTTTTCTTGTGATGAACCAAGCTTTTATATGGAAAGTTGATTTTTCTTTCTCTATTTCTGTTACTACTAACTATAAATAATCACATGAGCTACTCATATGTAATACTGATGTGTATAGTGATGGGGGAGGTGATTTTTAGCTGCATCAAACAAACAAAACCAAAAAGGGAGAGCTATTCTAACACAGTATAATCAATAATATCGATTATATGTTGCTAGGGAATTCACAGCTGAGAAAATTGGTAATTCAAAATAGCAAACATTTATTTTCTTCACAAGTCACTGAGACTCAAGAACACGGCTAGTCGGGAAGCTGTGGCCACCATGAGAGCAGTCAGAGAAGCCTAAGCTGAAAAGTGCTGATGAACTTTGATCTTGCTGAGCTTGTATGAGTTCTGTTACATTTTGGTTCTCAGCATAAATCCTTAGACTCCCTACCTTATTTGTTTTCTTATCTCCTGCAAATCTGATCTTTATTGTATATCTAACTAAGTACTCTGGAGTCGAGGCTTATTTGATAGAGATGCCTAGCATGCATGCAACTCTATGTATGTAACAACATTGAGTAAATCTGACACGTTTGTACTGGTCTCAATCTCTGTTCCTGTAAGGTGGAAACAGAAGAACCAGTGTTTGAGGGTTGTGCTTGGATACTTTGAAAGTTCAAGGTCAGTCAGCAATACATCGTAGTGCCTCTGTCTCAATGAAATAAAATAAAGCAACACAAAATTCAACAAAACAAACAAAACCAAAAGATTCCAAACATGTAGCTAGTGAGTATGTGAGAAAGGCCTTTACAAGAGACTAAAGTATATCACTGGGCTTCATTCATTTTGTTCTTTTTGTCTGTCAGTTTGTTTGCTTGTTTGTTTGTTTGTTTTCAAGACAGGATTGCTCTGTGTAGTCCTGACTGTCCTGGAACTCACTCTGTAGACCAGGCTGACCTCGAACTCAGAAATCTGTCTGCCTCTGCCTCCCAAGTGCTGGGATTAAAGGCATGTGCCACCACTGCCTGGCATTCATTTCAACCACAGCAAGTGACAAGACTTTTCCAAGCTTGAAACACAAACCAAGCCTTCACATTGCACAAAAGTCACTTTAAAAAAAACATGGGAATAAAAAGCAAATCTTGTAGATTGAAGAATAAATTGTAGAATAAAAATCAGATCTAGTAGTACTGCAAAGTTGTTCAAGTCTTGCATGGACTACATGGAAAGCTCCAGACTATCTGGGGCTACAACGTGACATTCTGTCTCAAAAAGGAAAAGAAAAAAAAAATAGAAAACAAAAAGTGAAAAAAGAAGCATGAAACAGCTTACATTCTTAAATAAAAAAAGATTAGATCAAAAATTAATGACACAGTTGGATATTTATATTACAGCTAAGGTCTCTGTGACAACTCATGTTCAGAATGTACAAAGCTCTGATTTTAGTCCTCAACCCAAAGAAAGAAAGACAAACAAAAATATCCAAACAACTGTTACATGTAGTAAATTGGAAGTTCAGGATAAATAACATTGCATAGGTTCAAGTAATGTCTCCTGACATTCTTTCTCCATTTCCCAACTCAACACATTCATAAATAATTCCATATTCCTTCTATTTCAATTGCCCATCTTATTTCACAGAGAAACTATTAGCAACATCTCTCTCTCTCTCTCTCTCTCTCTCTCTCTCTCTCTCTCTCTCTCATATTCCAAAGTTCCCTGTTAAGGAGCAGTGACTCTATGCATCATTACATGAAGACACTTGTTACACCAAGTTCTCAGTTGCTTGCATTGCCTTGTAATCTCTGCTGCTTCAGTGGCACACTTACCAGATGGCACCCTTGGGCTTTGTCTCTTCTGGATGTTACACCCTGTAATAAAGTGTCCTCATTACTACTCTAATGTGGCAGGTAATTGAATTTCTGTAGTAGTTGACTTTGACCAAGGTCATTTGAAATCAGATTCTGTTTTGACAGGACTCTTTAAGCATCAAGAAGCACCAAGCTATTAATAGCTGTATCTTGTTTGATTGTATTGAGTTTTCTCTCGTTACATTTTAATAAAAAAAAGCACATATCAAACCTTGCAGTTATGAATTAGAATACCTCTCCTAGTAAATGACTTATTGATGCTGAAGTAATTAACCTTTCATTAAAACTTGATATAAAATTCTTTCCTCCATATATCTGTGTTTATTACTCATGCCTCAGAGGAAAATATATCAAATAGGGCAGCATTAATTTTTTTCCCCAAAGCCACTTTTGAAACAGAGAGACTCATAAAATCTAAAATCATTTCATTTCCTCTAAACTCTATTGACCTGAGGATAAGGACTGGTTCACAAATGAGCATACATTCAAACTATGCATCTCCATAACATCGAGGAGTGATAGGTGACATAAACTAACATACACGTTTAAGTGCTCTTGCAACACTAAATTCAAATCAATTTAAGATTTTGTTAACATGTTTTTCCATTTTGTAAATGCAATGCCTACCAGTTTAATTATTATTTATCACAATTAATGCATAGGCAACCCAGTATTTTTGAGACAAAATTGAATAAACATAAAAATATAATTATTATTTCTTAAACTAAGACATTGGTATCTCTACATGTGAACATTTAAAACTATTGTGATCTCTCCCTCTCTCTTTCTCTCTCTCTCTCTCTCTTTCTTTGTGCGGTGGGTGGGTAGCGTGTGGCTGTACTCATACACATGCCATAGCCTATGTGTCAGATCATAGGACAACACCAAACCATTGATGCTCCTTTTCTATCATGTGTGTCCGAAGTAAACTCACATCTTTTGCTTTGACAGCATGTACTTTTACCCACAGAGTTGCATTGCCAGCACACTAGAAGATCATTATAAACAATATCTCTGATTTATTCCTTTCAATCCACAGTGTTTATGATCACAGCACAGCCCCCTCATATAGTGACATCATCACATTGTATGCTCTCTTCTCTTTGACTTCTTTTTACTTTGATAGAATGGACCTGCCTAAACCTAAAAGCAGGCAGCAAATTAACTAGGTAGAAACTCAGTGGGCTACATCATTACTGCAGTTTCTGTCAAGATACAGTTTAGTAGCACCTGACAGTGTCATCCAAAACACCATCAGACAAACACTGGGGTGCTCACAGCACCAGCAGCTGTAAAACTGCTAGTCATTCTGCCTTCCTATCTCCACAGAACTTATAGAAATAAGACTGAGACTGGGAATATGATGAATATCAAACACCATTCTGCTCTAAAAACTAGATCAAGGATCAATATTAAAAGAAACTCTCACAGGCAATCATTTGTCTTTTCCATATGCTTCCTTAGAATGGCAGTTACAAATCATCAAATAGCCATGAAAATCCATGTAAATATAGTTCAACATAATTTTCTTCATAGAATTAAGAACAAGCATTCCAGCAACTATTGAGAAAATATTCCATTAGTGACATTTAAAAGGCTGTCATAACTTAAATGGTGATCCCTTCTGATTTGTAAAGTGAAGAATGAAACTATTGTTTAAACTTCATCATTTTGAGATAACAGATGAGTAAAGAAATAGTTGAGCAAAGCACTGCTGATATTAAACTGTAATTTCTGAAGGCATCATACATTGAATAACACATAGTAAATATTACTGAGGACCTCAACTTTTACTGCAAACTGCATGCAAAAAGATACCATTTCATTTTCTAAAGGATGGTAAATGGCAAAACTGGAAACGTCATATAACACAGGCCATACCTGCCCTCGGTGAGTTTAAAAATTAGTATTAATCACAGAAATTACCAAGTTGTTAAGAATTTGCCAAAAACGGGAAGACTATGCTACAAGATTCTTATAATGATGTTGAAGTATGGTCAGCATAATTGGGGAAGCTACAGGCAGGACATGTTGGTATATGTCCACATCTCCTCTCTCCCTTTAGTTGACAAGTCTTCTCTGAACTTGGTAAATAGCCAAATAATTGGCCATATCACCTGAAGTGGGCTAGTCAAAAACTTACTGAAAATTTCAAAGAAAACTAGAGGAAATCTCTTTCTCTTCCCTCATTTAGAAAGAAACTGTGAGAACATGACATCCTGAAATCAGTACTAAAGGCCTTTTAAACATGAACAAAGAAAATTGAACTAGAGGAGACTAAAGGGATTCTGAAAACCAATCAGCATCCCGAATTGTCCTGGATCAAATGTCTGTTCTAAATTATAAACCAATACTTTTGATTTAATACACCCTAATATAAAAAAAGTGCCCACAATATGTCCTGCTTAATATAAAAGTTAGTGAGTACAAAGATTGCAAGAGGCTCAATAGTACAAGGGAATGTGCTAGAAAGTGGGTTAGAACAAATTAATCTTGAAAGTTCTAAAAAAAGGACACAGAACTGGATGGGGTGGGTGTGGGTATGTGCCAGGCAGAGATGGGGGCCAAAAATGAAATGGGAGTTGGAATGGCCAGAAGTTGGGATGGAGTGAATGTAAACCTTGGAACTCCAAAGAACTAGTGAGAGAAAGAGAGAAGGGGAGCAAAGAGTTAGACCATATAGATTACTCAAATGTCTGGATGAGAAACTTGATTTTATTATGAACCTGGCAGTTGCTGCTGTAGCATTGATGAAGATCTTGAGGATGACTGGTAGCAATATACCAATAAATGCTTTTGCCAGTGTCTGATCTTATTAAATAAAAAAGGATTAAAGCAAAAATTAATGATACATTTGGATGATTACATTACAGCTAAGGTCTCTGCGACATCTCACGTTCAGATTATACAAAGCTCTGGTTTTAGTCCTCAACCCAAAGAAAGAAATGACAAACAAACAAAAATGTCAAAACAACTGTTACATGTCGTAAATTGGAAGTTCAGGATAAAGAACATTGCATAGGTTCAAGCAATTTCCCCTGACTAGCATCATTCTTTCTCCATTTCCCAACTCAATACATTAAAAAATCATTCCACTACTCCCTATATTTCAATTCCCCCTCTTATTTCACTAACTTCTATGGAAGAAACTACACCTATTTAATAGGATAGTAAATCATGAATTGCTAAAGGAAACTTTATTCAGTGATTACTACTGTGTTTTGTTGTAATCTCTGCTGTGGCCTTGAATCTGCTGAGGTCAGACTTTGCCTTCCCTCCATCTGATCAACATCAGGTTTAGCATAACAGTGGTATAGAGATGGGATAGACTTGGAAGTACTTGAGCTTTATATTAGGGTGATGTTATATGCCACTACATTAGTGATACCCATTTAATAACATCCCTCATAAATTTATTAATTCCGCACATTTCCTTATGATTAGAACTGTTATTATTCATGAGCCTCAGTTGAAGTTGAGGTGGAATTCACCTTTACCATATGGTTGCCAGCTTCAATCCTTCAGCGTGTAGGTAGTGGCTTAAAACCAAAATAACTATTTTGCTTCAATTTACCTGGACATAGAATGAGTCTTTCATTGGTAATTTTCTATTTGTAGTATCAAATTTCTACAGGCTTACAGGACAAAATAACAGTATATTTTATCCTGATAACATTTTTAAAAAGTATATTAATTAGAATTAGCTAGGGTAGCCAGAGCTAACCAGAAAAACTCCATCAGAATACCAGAAGCTAAGGGAGAACTTTGTGGCTGATAACATGTCTAGCATTTCAGAGTCCTTGGATTCTATGATAAGCTGTATCCCTGCCCTCAGAAAAGGGTGCTATGATTTGAGAATAAAATATTCTCAATTGCTGATGATTTCTTAACAATCAATTTTGAGCTTCCTGTCCTGTTTGAAGATGTTATAAAACCCCTGGACCTGTTCACTAGATAGCAGGAACAAACAAACAAACAAACAAACAAAACAACAAAAATCCAAACCAAAACAGCAAACAAGCAAAAACCACTTGAGAGTTTTCAGGTTAACCTGTTTCTACCCCTTCCTGATTTCCTATTCCCTAATGCTGAGAGATGTGGCCCAGAAGGCATGCGAGCCCACCACTGCATGATATTCCCTGCTGTCATGCTACTTCTAACTTTATAGAGTGATAGCTTCTAATATTATAAATTTCTTCTTCCTTAACCTTTATCAGATATTCTGTCACAGACATGAAAAAGAATTTAATGCATCTTCAAACTGCAGTCAGATGTGCTAATTTTAAATGCCACCTGTTTTTTTTTCCTATACTGTATTTAATACTGTCAGTGTTGTATTAATTTTGTTAGTAATTATATCAGTATATTTCACTCTTGTTTGTGTATATCTATATATCTGTATATCTATATATCTCTATATATTGACAAATAGATATATTATCTTAAAGAGCTATAGTGTGAAACATATTTTGTAATTTCCTTTATTTGTGTGAAGTGTTTCTCCAATTACTTATATATTTTATGGTAGATTGCTTATTTCTCTATTAGTTAATGATAATCACTCACAAATTACTAAAAACCTTACCAACTATAGTATAAATACTTTAATCTATAATTTTGATTTATATGATGATCAATTTGGTGATCAGGTTATTGTTCTATTTTATGCCATATTCACTCATGAGTTATGTTTTCTATCATGTCTTAATGTGTATTCTTTAAAGTTTATAAAAAGATTTTATACTTGTTATGCTTTCCTATAATATGTTCATATTTTATTTGCCTCTTACATTATTTTATAGCTAAATTGGAGAGATGTTTATTTACCTTTAGTAAGGTAAGTAAATTACTCTGACGGTCTATTTTTATCCAAATCAGGAAGAAGGTAGCAAGTAAAGCATTTGTCTAGCCTGGGATCCTGAATTTGAATCCTAAAATTTATTAGCCAGGCAAAAATGGCACACAAATGTATAATCTTATTGTTCCAGCTCTAAGAAGGGTAGTGGAAACAAGATAACCCGTGAAGATTTCCAATTACCAAATTTCACATTGAAAGAAGGGAAATGTCTTTCACAAGTCAGAAAGAAGATTCTAGTATGAATCTGCTGCTTCTAACCTTGCCAGGATCATGACATATATACTATGTGTAATAGCGTTCACACTTTGACATGTTATACAACAAGTGGGGTGGTAATGGAACTTGTCATCAACTTTCTTGATACATTTCCTACTTCAGACCTCACTTTTAACTCTGACTTTCAAACCCATTTGCATCTCCTTAGTTTTAGACAATTTAAAACTGCCCCTTCCTGAACAGTTGTTTGTGCTTTATCTCACTGATTAAAACCTAGACAAATTTCAGAGATACTAAATACATATAAACCTGAGTGTAGACACTAGAGTACAGTACATATTTGTCTTTCTCATAACTTCCCATAAGCCAGCAGTTCTACAATTTCACGGGGAAGTATGGAGAACACAACACTGATAAAATCCTGTCCTTAGGTTTCCTTTGCCACTCACTCTGTTCTGGAAAGCTTTCAGCCGTTGGAAGCAATCAAGTGCTTCTGGACGTTTCAGTTATAAACTTCTTTTGCTTAAGTCATTTTATTTGTGACTGTTCATTGTATCACCTGATCAGCACATGTGAACTTACCATTTCCTTCAGTCCTGTACTGCCTACATAGTGGTTATCATGACGAGTGCTCACTTAGGTGACAGACCTGAAACAAAATTAAAGAAACCAGATTAAAGAAAAGTAATGCTTGGGAGGACAACAAGAATAATTGTCACCTTGTCAAGATTAGCAGTGTCAGTCTAAGGTGCTCTGGGAAGTAGGATGCTGGGAGCATGACTCAGTCATTAAGGTGCTTACTGGACAAGTATGAACCTAAAGCCTGTCCCTCAAACCCATGTTCAAGAGCAGAGTACACTGACTTATCTTTGCAACAATAGTACTGGTAAATCAGAGATAGGCGGATCTCTGAAGCTCGCTGGATAAATTCACAATTAAAACAAAGAGACCAAACAAATAAGAGGCACAGAATTGAATTGGAGATAATGACTCAGCAGTTAAGACCACTGACTGCTCTTCCAGAGGTCCTGAGTTCAGTTTCCAGCAACCACATGGTGACTCACAATCATCTGTAATGAGATCAAAAGCCCTCTTCTTGTGTGTCTAAAGACAACTACAGGGTACTCATATACATAAAATCAGTGAATAATTCTTTTTTAAAAAAGTCAGAATTATTAAATATGCACTCTAAAACCATAAATTTGCATGATAGTAGTATTCTTCAAAGTAAGACATTAATATCACATACTGAATTGAGGACACTTCAAATTCCTTTCTTTAGTAGCAGAGAAATCATTTCCCAATATTTTATTTAAAACATTTAAGAATTAATTTTTCCAGAGTGGTTGTACCAGTTTGCAATCCTACCTGCAGTGGAGGAGTGTTCCTCTTTCCCCACATACTTGCCAACATGTGCTGTTGCCTGAAGTTTTGATCTTAACCATTCTGATTGTGGTAAGGCAGATTCTCAGGATAGTTTTGATTTGCGTTTCTCTGATCACTAAGGACTTTGAACATTTCTTTAGGTGTTTCTCAGCCATTTGAGATTCCTCTGTTGTAAATTTTCAGTTTTGTTCTATACCCCATTTTTTGATTGGGTAGTTTGATTTTTTTTTCTTGGTGGTTAACTTCTTGAGTTCTTTATACATTTTGGATATTAGCCCTCTGCCAGATGTGGGGCTAGTGAGGATTTTTTTTCCAAATATGTAGGTTGCAGACTTGTCCTATTGATTATGTCCTTTGCCTTACAGAAACTTTCCAGTTTCATAAGATCCCATCTGTCAATTCCTTATTTTTAATAGGTATTTTCTTTATTTACACTTGAACTGTTATCCCCTTTTTTCATTTCCCTTCCAAAAAACCCCTATCCCATTCCTCTGCCCCTGCTGCTTAAACCACCCACTCCTGCTACTCTGTCCTAGCATTCCCCTACATTGGGGAAATGAGCCTTCACAGAATCAAGCACCTCTCCTCTCATTGATGTCCTACCAGGCCATCCTCTGCTACAAATGTGGCTGGAGCCATGGGTCCCTCCATGTGTACTCTTTGGTTGGTAGTTTATAGTCCCTGGGAGCTCTGGACCTACTGGTTGGTTCTTATTGTTGTTCCTCCTATGGGGCTGCTTAACCCTTTCAGCTCCCTGGGTCCTTTCTCTAGCTTCTCCATTGGGGACCTTGTGCTTGGTCCACTGATTGGCTCAGAGCATCCACCTCTGCATTTGTCAGGCACTGGCAGAGCCTCTCAGGAGGCAGCTATATCAGGTTCCTATAAGCAAGCACTTGTTGGCATCCACAATAGTGTCTGGATTTGGTAAGAGTATAAAGGATTGATCCCCAGGTAGGGCATTCTCCGGATGGCCTTTCCTTCCATCTCTGATCTATAGTTTGTCTCCATGTTTCCTCCTGTGAGTATTTTGTTCCCTCTTCTAAGATGGACTGAAGCATCCACACATCGGTCTTCCTTCTTCTTGAACTTAATGTGGTCTATGAATTATTTCTTGGTTATTTAGAGCTTTCAGGCTAATATGCACTTATCATTAGTGTATACAATGTGTGTTCTTTTGTGATTGGGTTATCCCACTCAGGATAATATTTCCTAGTTCCATCCTAAAAAATTCATGAATTCATTGTTTTTAACAGCTGAGTAGTACTCTATTATGTCAATTCTTGATTGTAGAGCATGAGCTATTGGAGTTCTGTTTAGGAAATTTCCCCCCTGTGCCAATGAGTTCAAGGCTTTCCCACTTTCGTTTCTATTAGATTCAGTGTTTCAGGTTTTATGTTGAGTTCCTTGATCTGTTTGGACTTGAGCTTTGTATAAAGTGACAAATTTGAGTCTATTTCCATTTTTCTACATATAGACAGCCAGTTAGGCCAGCACCATTTATTGAAGATGCTTTCTTTTTTTCCATTGTATATGTTTGGTTTCTTTGTCAAAAATCAAGTGAAAGTAAGTGTGTGCTTTTATTTCTGTTTCTTCAATTCTGTTCCATTGACCAATGAGTCTGTCTCTGTATGAATACCATGCAGATTTTTTTGTTACTGTTGCTCTGAGGTAAAGCTTGAAGTCAGGGATGATGATTCCCCCTGAAGTTCCTTTATTGTTAAGAAATGTTTCCACTGTTATGTGTTTATTGCCTTTCCAGATGAATTTGAAAATTGCTTTTTTCATGTCTTTGAAGAGTTCTGTTGGGATTTTGGCAGGGATTGCATTGAATCTATAGATTGCCTTTGATAGGATGACCATTTTTAGTATATTAATTCTGCCATTCCATGAGCATGGGAGATCTCTCCATTTTTTGAGATCTTCTTTGATTTCTTTCTTGAGAGACATGAATTTGTTGTCATACTTTCACTTGTTTGATTAGAGCTGCAGCAAGATATTTTATATTATTTGTAGCTATTGTGAAGAGAGTTATTTCACTAATTTCTTTCTCAGCCTGTTTCTCCATATGGAGGTCCCTCAGAAAATTGGAAATAGATCTACCTGAAGACCCAGAAATACCACTCTTGGGAATGTACCCAAAAGATACCCAACCATACCACAGGAACACAGAGGGTATGGAGCACTCACAAAAAGGGATCTATCATGACTGCTCTCCAAAAGATCCAACAAGCGGCTGAAAAAGATGGGGGTATTTGCACCCAGTCAATGGACAGAAACTGCTGCCCCCTGTGCTTGAATTAGGAAAAAGCTGTAAGAAGCTGAGGAAGAGGGAAAGTCTTTAGGAGGATCAAAAGTCTCAATTAACCTGGACCTTGGAGCTCTCTCATATACTGGAAAACCAACAGGCAGCATACAACAGCTGATGTGTGGCCCAGTCAGTCAGAGAAAATCTGCCTAACACTCAAAAGACTGGAGACCCCAGGGAGTTAGAGGTCTTGTGGGGTGGGAGTATGGGGGTAGGGACATCCTCATGAAGACAGGGGAATGGGAAAGAGGTATAGGATGTGTAACAGTTGGAGAGTGAACCAGGAAGGGAATAAAATATGGAGTTTAAAATAAATATATCAATGTATAAAAAAAGAATTCAATTTTGTCTGTATTTACTAATGGCTGTTAGTTATAGACATTCCTGTCCTTGCCAGTCTTTATGGAAATAATTCTTATTAAAATTTTAAAATATAAAGTTAAAAATCATTCTGAAAATATTTAATATTACAAAAAGAAATCCTTATGAAATAAATGTGATAAAGTTCTGAATAAGCAGTTTTCAACCATGGGTCACAACCCTTTTTTGCAAAGCCCTATCTCCAAAAAACATATTTGCATTATGATTCATAGCAGTATAAAAATTACATGTATAAAGTAATAATAAAAATAAATAAATATATGGCAGGGGTCAGGACAACATGAGGAATGATATTAAAGGGTCACAGCATTAGGGTGGCTGAAACGCCAGTCCTCAAAGTAATACAGTGGATACTTTAGAGAAGGGTAGTATGCAGGGATGCAGAGTGAGAAAACAGGAGCTTAGGTGATTTTCTAAGGAAAGAGACATGAGTGATGCCACTAGGAAACTGAACTCCTGGCCACTTGCATCCCCAAATAGATCTGAAATTCAAATTTGAAGTCAGATCTGAAATTCACAATGCCTAATGAGTTCTGCATGTTAGAGATTTATGACTTGGAGTGCATGTTGACACAGGTAAGTGGAAATCAAAGTCATATCTTTGGACATTTTCACGTTCAGAAAAAAAACCCTCCTGGGCATATTTTGATTTCTACACAGATACGTAATGTGAGATTCTCATGTTTTAGGTGATTTTAGATGTTATAATGCATGTATTTAATAATAATATTCTGTATATGTTTGTTGTTATAATTTATCATTTAACCTCAAATAGGTCTACCTCTTTAATAGTTCATAAAGCAGAGATACAGAAACATGGTATGAGCAGAACCTGTCTGTGACCACTAATTGTAAGTTTACTCTTTAATAAAGTATTAGCAAAATGACTTGGAGCTATCTGTTTTGGTATCAGCAATATCAGTCACAGAAAAAACATCAAACTTGTTAGACATGAATATCGTTTCCAAAGAAAATATTTAAAGTTCTGATAATGCCTTTGAAAACTGGAGTTGAAAATGCAGAAAGATCCAGTCAGATAGAATGCTTCATGGCACCTTAGCCAGAGGTATACTTAGTACACACAGTGGCCTGGGTTCAACTCTCCCATCCACCCTAAAACACAACACCCAAATAAGTTATGAATCATTTCATATAAAAAATTAAATTTAAAAGGTAAACATGTTGGGTCAACAAAATTTTTCTTAATGGTTTTCTTCAAGAATATCAAGAAACTCAGTGTAGGAACTTTAAAATATATAAGGAGAAATCAGTTAAAATAAGGAATTACTTTAGCTGAGTTTTATTTATTCAGTATTAGGAGCATATGTTTGCACATGTGTTCATATACAATATGATAATATTTTAGGGTCCCTATAATATAAATTAAATTGTTTTTACATTGAGAAAATAACAGTTTTGTGTTATAGTCATATTTCCATTAAAAGCTATTTGAGAGAAAATATGATAGAGAAGGATGGCCTCTTACTCTCAAGGCTCCTCTCCAGGAGGAGGATGTGTCTGTGTTTTGTGAGTGTGTATCAGAGAGATGGACTCAGCTCCACACTGGCAGCCCACCTCATATATGGGGGAAGGCTACTGATGGCCCAGGGCAGATTCTGATTTGTTTAGATTATGGGCATGCTGCAATCCTATTTCTAATGGTGATTCGACTTCACTGTTGCTAAATGAATGTGCACTGTGGATACACAAGTTAAATGCATGCAGTTTTTGAAATTTGCAAAATCATTTCTAATGCTCATGAGTTTAATTTGCTATAAATTAGGAATAGCTGATTCAGAGAAAAAAATCCATGATCAGTTTTTCAAAAAAATCATAAATTTTAACATCATCAATTGTTAGTAGGTAATACATATATTTTTACAGCTATGGATTGTAAAGGTATATATTAGAAAATCTTTTACGTAGATTTTGATGCCAAACCAAAAGTAACTTGCAGAATCCTCTTTTGAAGATGTGTATACTACAGAAATGCACATACATGTTCACATGCATATGTATGCACACTGAAAGGAATTTATTATGTAGAAATACTAATAAAATAATTTTTATCCATGTGACGAACATAATATTCTTTATGGACCATAAATGTTTGTGAATTATTTACCAATTAAAAGCAGAAAAATATGATGGTAACGAACATATATTTGAAGTTCGAATACTAGGTTAGTACTTATATCAAAACTTACCTGAGGACTGATAAAGCAGCTCTTCTCTATGTTTTATTGCACACGTGGTTAATAATTAACTTACTAGTTCTCTCTGAAAATAGCTTTATGTCTTTCTTCCTTGAGTATAAGAAAACCCTTTATTTTTCCAAATTACATCACCTTCCTTAGAAAAGATTGGCATTATAAGTATAAACTGCTTCATACTATATTACAAACACATCCAAATGTTTGATGTCAAAAACAAAAATCTCTCCTATCTGTTCCACAGGGAAATTTATGAGTTTACAAGCATGAGGTGTTTCTCAGCCAAGATGAAGCATTCTTTGGGGAAGGAAAATAGAACAACAATGGATTGATCTTGTGATGGGGATAGATATTAAGTGGATAAATTGTATCCTTTGGGTAGCATTATAAAAGTTAGGAGGAGAAGACAGAAAATATCCTTTTGAAAAATGGATTCTTTCCTTCAACACTACAATTTGTAGGTCTCACAATGAATGATGCTTGTAAAAAGTATGGAGAAGGTTATTAGCAAACAGAAGCATAGTTTGGAAGACAAGAGGAAAGATTTAAAGAAGTCTCACAGAATTAGAAGAGGAGCCTTCAGAATGTCAGGAAATTCTACTTCCTAAAATCTCCTCCTTCACAAATACATGAAAATAAACGGGAAATGAAACATTTTACTTCCAAATAAAAATAAAGGACAGAAAGGAACACCTCGGTTGTCATTGAAAAGGCACAGCTGATTGATGTCTGCAAATTTCAGAGGTGAAGTAAAGCAAGTTCTTAAGAACAGCCATCAGCATTGTTACTGTATTCCTGGCTAGAGGCTGTGGGTTGCTAAAAGCACTTTGTATTTGAACTTAGCCAAAGGCACAAGAGAACACAAAAGAGATAAAGCCCTTTCTTGAAGACAAAGCTGTAAGTTTAAAAAAAAGAAAGAAAGAAATTCAAAGTAATTCATTTCTTTTGCGAAGGTGTAAAAATGGTCTGGAGTCCCCATGGATAGAGATACCCAGAGAGAAGGGAGACTAAAGCTCAGCTGATTATACAAAAACCTGTTTGAGATCGTTCTGCTGGAAGATAAAGCATGTGCTTCAGAGAACGCCACAGGTCATGACTTGTGTGCATAACTTCCTGTTAGTCATAGTCTATATCTAGAGCAGTAGAATTATTAGAAATTTCTGTACTTCACACCGTTGATACACTGGAGAGTGTCAACTGTTGAGTTGTCAACAGAACTGTGCTGTTCCCCTGTCTTTCCCTCCCCAACCTGGTTTCACTCTTTCCTCTCTCCATCATTTCTAGTCACCTCCTCTCTCTGTCTTATTTTGAAAAGGGCCATTTTCCCCCTTTCAACGTTCATATTTTCCTTCTTACTCTTTACTCTGTGTGTGTATATATATACATGTATATATATATTCATTTTTTGAAAAAATGAGTCTCAAATGACAATCATGACTATTTGTCAAACATTGTAAGCTCATTAATATTTTCTGGTAAGTTAAAGGTATTAAATCTGTAAACTACATAGAAAACTACAAGACAGAAAAAATCTACTGACATAAAATTCTGGAAATTTTTTTCTTAATCTGAAAAACTTTGCTATCTCCTCTCAGACTTTCTGAGAGTTCTTATGACTGTCTTGATAAAAGTGTCATAACTGTAAACCCTAGGCAATTGCTACCTCTAATGGGGGAACATTGGTTATACCCAGTGAGTGTGTACTGTGTTAAGCAGTTTCTTAATTTTCTACAAGCATTTTTAAAAATCTCTCCTACTATTGCTGTGATGAAACCCAACACCATAACCAAATCAACTTGAGGAATGAAGGGTTTATTTCTGCTTACACTTCCAGGTAACAGTTAATTACTAAGGACGTTAGGGTAGGAACACACACAGGGCAGGAAAAGCTGGGACAGAGGCAATAGAGGACTTCTGCTTGCTGACTTGTGTCCCATGTCTTGCATAGTCTACTTTCTTATAGAATCCTAGACAGCCTGCACAGCGGCCATCCCACATAATGGACTGGGCCCTCTCCATTGATCATTAATTTATTAATGATCTATAGGGTTGACTACAGCTTAATCTTACAGAGACATTTTCTCAATTGTTAATTACTTATATAAAATGACACTAGCCTGTACCAAGTTGACAGAAAATTAACTAGCAAAATCTCTGTATCAATATAACTAACTCTAGTTAGTATTAGAGAAAATCATCCTTCATGCATGGTTTTCTGGACAAGAAAGAAATTTATAACTTGAATTTAAGTGTGGTTTAACAATGAATTTTAATAAATAAATATAGGTAAAATAGGTAAAAATAAATGGGAAACAGCTTACTCCCAAATAAAAATAAAAGAAAAAAATGAACACCTCAGCTATCATTAAATACATATATATTAATTTTATATATTTTATACATAATATAATAATTTGATAGATATTAATATATTAAAACACATATCATTTTGAGAGTTGTAATTCACTTTTACTTGAGTTTTCCTATCCTAGTTTCAAAGGCTTAAATTATTGCAAACAGCCATTTTCTTTCAGCCATTAAAATTAAGAGGAAGGGTTACCCTTACTCAGGATGATAGTTTCTTGTTCCATCCATTTGCCTAAGAATTTCATGAGTTCATTGTTTTTAATAGCTAAATAGTATTTCATTGTGTAAATGTACCACAGTTTCTGTATCAATTCCTCTGTTGAGGGACATCTGGGTTCTCTCCAGCTTCTGGGTATTATAAGTAAGGCTGCTATGAACATAGTGGAGCATGTGTCCTTATTACAGGTTGGAGAATCTTCTGAGTATATGCCCAGGAATGGTATTGCTTGGTCCTCTGGTAGTACTATGTCCAATTTTCTGAGGAACGGCCAAGCTGATTTCCAGAATGGTTGTACGAGCTTGCAATCTTACCAGCAGTGAGGGAGTGTTCCTCTTTCTCCACATCCTCCCTCTTGAGTTCTTTGTATGTATTGGATATTAATCCTCTGTCAGATGTAGGGTGGGTAAAGATCTTTTCCCAATTTGTTGGTTGCTGTTTTGTCCTGTTGACAGTTGGTATGCACTTACTGATAAGTGAATATTAGCCCAGAAGCTTGGAATACCCAAGATACAAATCACACACCAAAGCTCAAGAAGGAAGAACAAAGTATGGATACTTTGGACCTTCTTATAAGGGGGACAAAATACCCATGGGAGGAGACACAAAGTGTGGAGCAGAGACTGAAGGAAAGGCCATCCTGAGACTGCCCCACCTGGGGTTCCATCCCATATTCAGTCACCAAACCCAGACCTTAATGGGGATGCCAACAAGTGCTTACTGACAGGAATCTGATATAGCTGTCTCCTGGGAGGTTCTGCCACTATCTGACAAGTACAGGGTGGCTGCTCTCAGACTGAGCACAGGGTCCCCAATGGAGGAGCTGGAGAAAGGACCCAAGGAGCTGAAGGAGTTTTCAGCCCCATAGGAGGAACAGTAATATGAACCAACCAGTAGCCCCAGAGCTCCCAGAGACTAAACCACCAACCAAAGAATACACATGGAGGGACCCATGCTTCCAGCTGCACATGTAACAGAGGATGGCCTTGTTGGACATCAAAGAGAGGAGTGGCCCTTGGTCCTGAGAAGGATTGATACCCCAGTATAGGGGAATACCAGGACAGGGATTGGGGAGTGGGAGGGCTGGTGAGCAGGGGGTGGGGTGATGGGATAGGGTGTTATCAGAGTGGAAACCAAGAAAGGGGATAACATTTGCAATGTAAATAAAGAAAATATCTTATAAAAAAGTAAGAGAAAAAATAAGAGCAAGTATTAAGCAAGGTATAGACCACTCCTATAATCACAGCACTTTGAAAGATGGCTAAGTCAAGAACAGAAAAGAGTCTTGGGGAGATGCTCTCTCCAAACAACATAAGAATAAACAAATAAGCAAGCAAGCAAGCGAACAAACACTTAACTGACTAGTAATTGGCTTGCTTCTTTTCATGTTATCCATATGTAGAGAAGAGCATGGGTTCAGAGAATTTTTGAAATAGCTTCAAGTAAGCTATTTCAAAACAGTATAGCACAAACTCACAAAGCTTTGAAACCTTTTTAACCCATATGAAACAGGACCTCATTTATCTTTGATAGTCATAGGCTTAGTGAAGAGCAAAGGGCAGTGAGGATACTCATCCTTCATTACATTCCATATGGACTCTTCAGCTGGGTCTGAGCCTCAGCTGTCATTATGATGGCTGACATCACAACCAAGGGACTTTCTCCAGAATCCCTAAGAAACCATCAAATACCTGGAATTCCTCTTGCTCCAGTGTTCAGTAAATTTTCCCATATGTCCTCATGAAGCACCTGAGAGCATCTTTCCTTTTGTTTGAATTATTTCTGTTTGCTACATTTGATCTATGTGTGATTAGCATGAATTTATGATTAGACTGATTACACTTTCAGTGTCTTTACAATTTCTGTCTTTGTAAGTTTTTGTGGGAAACAGCAGAGAAACAAGTGGGAGAGAAGTCCATTAATAAGGGAATAGCACAACCTAATGGGGGGGGGGTGAAGCTAGTTGTATCTGCTTTATATCGTTGAATTCTTCTGATTCTTCATGTCATGGCCTAATAAATAATGATCTAACTAAATCCCCAGCACCCTAGCAACATGATGGGATATTGTTAATACTGGGGCATATATACTGGACATAGTTTTCTATGGTACACTTCAGGAATCTGAGGAGTTTCCCCAGAGATTTAGGGACTTTGACTAAGACCAAACCAAGATTTATTCATGGTTTCAGTGTTGACAAATATTTCAAGCCTACCCATTTCATGAAGTAGAGTTGTAGATTTTATTAATGGCACTTTAATTTAGAATTAAATATTAGGGAGTCGAGGAAAAAAAACTATGCTGAAAAGAATATAAGAAACGTCCAAGTGCAGGTACCACAAAGCATTGTTTATTCAATAATGACAAATTATGTTTCGCTGCAGTTTGATGCTATTTTATCAATGGTGGCACATGATGGAATTAAAATTAATAAGGTAAAACTCTAGTCTACAGGAATAGTCTGCAGGAAGTCAGGATATTTTTAGTGTAAACTCTAGGTCATTTTTTTCATAAAATATCTACATATGAAAAGAATAGTAGCTATATGCCAATAAACCTTACAAGATATATTGTTAAATGTCATGGGCTTCTTGATAGTCAGAAGATGAAGGTTCAATCTGTCTCTGGGATTAAAGACAATGCTTTTCCATTCTCCTGTCTTCTGTTGCCATAATTCTGTTGGTTTTCTTCCTAATGTTAACCAAATATAATCATGTTTTCCGAGGATAACTTCAGTATGTATTTGAGATGGTTCTGGACATAATTATTAAGAGGCTTTCTAGTTACGGCTGTTAATAAAATCCAACTTCTTATCCATAGGATATTGTATGGATCTGTCATTTTTGCTTGCGTAAAATAGCACAGATCCACAGGTGGAAAATGAAAAATATTGTGGTTAATTTGGTAAATGTTGATATTTGCCTTGTTGCATTTTGTTTTAATCATCTCTAAAGTGTAAGAATTATAGATAACATTTTACAAGATTGAAAGATAAATGTCAAGACTCAGGAAGTTAAATGAAACTACAAGTTTCAGGAAACTCCTGAAGCTTACATAATTTACAAAGCTGTTCATAAGATTACATCTGTGGTAACTGTTGTTGGAGACAGGGACACTTGCACTGGATAATCTGCCTTTAGGAAATTCAAAAACTTCCAAATATACATTTTATTGAATTACCACCCATGTTACCATGGGCCTTTTATGGATACAGCTAACTTTATGTTATCTATGCCCTGGTATATAATCTGAAGAAGCTCAGTAATTCACTAAACTAAATTTTTATGGATTTCTTTTGTTTTTTTGCGGTTTCTTTATCTGAGGTTGACATTCATGCACATCTTATCATGGTGTGTCACAGAACACCAAAACAAGTATGCATTATAAATTTAAATACAAAAGAATGAGTTAGTCTTTTAATGTTTATAATGGATCAGCTGATATTGAAATATGTCCACTAGCAGTAAGTTATAGTAGTAATTATTATTTATAATATTTAAAATAAAATTTCAGAATTATAACTTTTTACAAATTCTATATTCCATTTTTCAGGCCAAATCTTACACACCATTCAAACTACATTTTTTAGAGATAAGATTGACAAAAGATATGCAAACACTGCTAAATGAAATAAAAGATCTAAGCAAAATCATGCAAAAAAAGAAAGAAAACAAGAGAGTTTGTTTGTTTGTTTGTTTGTTTACATATGTATATAGGTATATAGGTAGGCAATTAGTTATTTAGTTAGTCAGTCAGTCAGTCAGTTAGTTATTAGTTGGTTAGTTAGTTAGTTAGTTAGTTAGTTTGTGTACTTAAGTGCTCATAGTCTTATGCAGGCCATGGAAACATGTGCCACATTTTGAATCCTAGAGTTTGAACTCAGATTTTATTTGCATAAAGTTACCTCTATCCACTGAGTGTTCTTGGTGAACAAGCATGATATCATATTTTAATATCTCTAAAACCTCATGAATGCATTGTATGCTCATGCAGAAAATTATATACAATTATATCCATACAAATTTGAATGGCAAAAGTCAAACCATAGAAATGATGTCTAACAATGACTTTCTTTTTCCTATGTGCCAAGCATTGTCATAATTTATCAAAAATTTGAAATGATAGTTTAGGAAATAGATTCAGAGGTTAAATTTCTTCCTGGACACAACAACTATTAATACTAAGAAGGAAAATGAGAGAGTAAAAGACAGAGAGAGGGCAGAAGAATGAAAGAGAAGAGAAGAAATTGCACAAGTTGAAGCAGTTTATAAAATTCCATGTAATGTATATTAAACACAAATCAGGTCTACACACAATAACTGTAAAAGTAGTTTGTTTTATTTTTAACCATCTGAAATTGGGCATAAGCCCAATTTCCTCAGACAATATTTAATGAAACAGACTGAGGTTTACTAAAAATGTCCATGCAATTGTACATTTTAATTTATTCAGTCGTTATTTGTWTGTTTTTATACCAAGAACATTAAAAGAACTTCTGCTCTTGTAAGCTATGTGACATTTTATTCAAGTTTTATATTATGTGAGTTATTCTTATTTGGAGGCAAGATCATTAACTTCATTATTTACATTATTTTTCCCATATTTATTTTTATAACACAAAATTAATTTTTTTCATTGTATCAAAATCATAGCTTTCTTACTCAGTAAAAGATATCCAAATACATATTCAATTAGTAAATATGATGCCTTTTTGTTCTCATTGATATATAATGTATTATAACTGCTCACTAGTTTCTTAGAATTAAGTCATAACATTGAATCTCATAAAAATTAATTAAAGAATGCTAACAGCCTCATGGGGGTCATTGTATCTTCAATAAATGTCTGTCCATTAATAAAAAAAAAACTATTCACTTCACAGAAAAACTCAGTGAAGAAAGGCTAGATACACATTAATTTGAATTGCTTTACAAATTTTTAAACACAATTTTCAAGAGTCTATCTTCATGGGGTTCAAATGTCTCTGATCAAGCTTAAGCTTCCTTCCTGTCACAAACATTGAGGACTGAAGGTTTCTTCAGTGTGCCTTTTTTATAAACAAGGGGTTGGTATTTCCTATCAAGAAAGATTGCCCTTTTAAAATTTTCCCCAAGGCCTGACTGTCAATACTTCCTCAGAACATCACAGCCTTCCCGCCCCCCCCCCCAGCAGCTCCATTGCCTTACCCTCTTATCGCAATACTACCCAGAAAAATCCATCCGCAGTCCTCTGACCTAACAGAGACCAAACTGGTTCCATGAACATCAGAGGCCTTGGCAGCACCCAGCACCCCAGACACCATGCAGGTCCCCAGAACATCAATGCAGACACACTACTGGATCAGAGAACTCTCTGCCTATGTGGACTGCAGGACACTGAGAGAGAAAATAGAAACCCAGGGTGGGGGAAGATATTTAACAAAGACAAACTCTAAAATTGGCACCTATACTTATAATTACCACAATCCCAAATGCCTGGAGAATTGTATAAGAACACAAGCAACAGCTGGAGAAGTATGCTAAGCAGAGCCCAGCTATCCTACTAGAGTACACTGAATAATACAGCACAGTTGATGCACAAGACAATTACCTTAAAACTAACTTTATGAAAATGATAGAGTGGAGGCCCTTAAAGAGAAAATGAATAAATACCTTAAAGTAATACAGAAAAACATGACAAACAAATTGGAGAAAATAAATATATCCTTCAAAAAAAGGCCATAAAAACACAAATAATTAGAAGAAACAAATCTACCCTTTATAGAAAGCTACCTGTTTCATCACAAATTTTACATTCGAAGTCATTTATCTACTTTCTAGGTCTTTTTGTTATTAAATAGGAGAAACACAAACTAGAAAACTTTTCAAGGTACTCCTATCCAACTAACTGAAACAAAACTTTAAAAGTCCTATATACATTTTGTATATCCAATATTATCTCTAACTCAATTTCTTTCTGTCATTATTTACTTTTCAATAAATATTTTACAGGCATAAAAACATATGTGCTTTTATAAGATCAAGTGATGTTTTGGTCCGTTTATGCAATATGTGACCATCACCAATGTAATTAGAGTTCTGTCTCCCAAAAATTCAGCATTTGTTAAAGGTTTTGAAACTTTGGACACTGCTCTTCCAATTCCCCATACAATATAAAACTATTTTGCCTTATAGTTACCTCCCTACTGTGCTGTATAACATAGAATACATTTAACAATATTCGGTCAACTATCCCAACATTTACTCCTTATCAATTTGCTTACCCTCTCTGCTTTTACCACTTTTAACTTTCCATGACCACTACTCAGTTCCCTAATTTTGAAATCAGATATTTGCTTCTACATCCGAATTAAAAGAGAAGGAAATTACACCTCTGTTTTTGTGTTCTCACGTTTTTTTTTCTCAACGTATTTTGAACCTAGGAATTTGTTCTCTTAGAGAAATTGGTATGAAAATGATTAATTGGCTAATTTGATTATACGCAGACACATACCGCACCCACTCTCTGCAGATCTGCTAGTTAACTAAAAATTAAGCATGAACTTGAAATGATATATGTTATTGGGTTTTAAACAGGATGTTAAATCTGGACTTTTACTGAAATTATTAAATATTTTGCATATTTCATGGTCTGCTCACATACATTCATTGACTGCTCATAGAATGTCAATCTAGACCTGATGAATGGTGTGTGGTGTATCTTTTTCAAAGTGTGTTACAGATGAGCAGTTTCCTTCAAGTTAATGCCATTGTTTACTTGGAAGGATTATTTTCATTGTCTTTTTAGGAAGACTTACAAACTTAGTCACTGACTCACTAAGAGACATCTAATAACTATCAGATGAGGAGATGCTGATACAGTTCAAGGAAACAGCGAGTATATGACTAACTTGCATGAGACCCTGGGTCCTATTTCCAGATTGTCTCAATCATAGACTTACTCTGCTGTTGGTGGAATATTTGGATCATATAAAACTGAGCTGACAATGTAATCTTGTGTGGTTATAGTGGTCATTATGTATAAGTTTTTTCGCAGGTGAATTTAAATGGGAAAAGGTATCATCTCACTTTCTACTTGCATATAGCCCTAAAAGCATTCCAGTTACAAATGCCTGACAAAAGGAATCACCAAAGTGGACAGATGTAGAGAAATCTATCTATATTCTGGGAGATAAATCAAAAAAGAAGACTGTCTAGTAGAAGGTAGATATCACTGGTAGGTGATTGCAACTTTGGAAAATGGCACATGTAATAGAATTTAGTAAAATCATGAATTACCTTGTTGGAGTGAAGAGAACTGCTTTGGTTAAATAGAGTAAATATATAGTTAGGTAAATAATGTGAAATTAAAATTATTTTTGAGATAATTTTCTTATACGAAGTATTTCTACAAAGATGAACCAGAATACTAAAGAAGAGAGGTTTAAGTATTTCATTTAATGTAGGAGACTTGTTTTAAATGTCAATGGTGATTAAAATAATATATTAGAAAGAAAAATTGTAATAAAACTGGAAAAATACAGAGTTGTTAGTCCAGTGTAAGTCTAAATAGGTAAGATAAAGAATTAAGAAAGTTCAACTGGAATTAGGTTAAGTATATAATTAGGTCATCATTCTGGGCAGCAAGAGTTACATTATGTTGATATGATTGTTGCCATTAAAAATATAGGGAATAGTTGGAGTTCTCTAATGGTGATAGATTTTAAAATACAGAAAATTATTTGGAAAGAGTGTAAATGATGTGGAAAATGTTGGAAGTTATGTGAGAGAACACAAGAAGTAAAATGATACTCATGGTCACAGGCAAGTTGGTTGGTGAAATGCATTCGGTCGGTAATCTGGTACTCTAAAAAAACACTTTAGGTTTTTGTTCATTTATCTTAAAATTGCACTTTCTTTATTCACAATCTGCATTGCTGAGTTCCAGACTGAAAGTAATCAGAGATGGAATTAAATTATAATTGCTATTTAACAAAATTTGATAAAATAGTACAGGGATTTATCATTTGATAGATGAGAGGAAGTAGGTATAATTACAAAAGCAGGCTGTGAAAGATGAGAGCCTCTTTGATAACTGGACCATTTAAATGTGTAATGGCTAATGAATTGTGATAATGAATAAATGAACAGGAATACACTGACAATGTGGAAGAGGGTGTGTATTCTAAGGAATCATGTACACAATTGTGATTACAGAAAATATTCTGGTGACCAGTAATCCTAGCCATTCAAGGATAATCTAGTGTTGGAGGGACATTGCTATGGAACTTTATTGTGGTTGCTATGAATATTATGTACATGAAAAAATGACATACAAAAGTACTAATAATGAAATTACAGTGTTCTGAGCAGAAGCTCTATTCATCTAGGCACTTTAATAAGTGAGTACACATTGTTAAGAGAGCAGAGAGAGACTGTAAGTTGATAGATTTCTTAAAGATGAGTGGAAAATAAATGATCTGAAAAGGTAAAGGAAGAGGAGCTAGAATACCTGTTTCCAGACTTAGCAGCAAGACTGCTATGACAGCAAGATTACCTCATCACTCCCTTATTCCGGTCAGACCTGTGAAAGAAACCCAAGAATTATAGCCAAAAGCACTATTGCAATGACTATTTGCCTCAGAGAACTAGAATGTTGTGATGTAAAGGGCACAAGGAAGGATTCTGGGATGCTGGCAATATTCAATTTTTCACTTACTTGATGGTTTACAAGGTTACATTCTTAGTCACTGAAAATACTGAATAGGCTTTTCAAGAATCTGTATGTATGTAATATTTTCCCATCGTAGTGAAAATAAATATGTAGACATAAGGAAACAATAATGTTGGTCAAATAGGTTAGCCCTATGTAAAAGAGTAATGATAGATCTATAGCTATTGCCCTGCACAAAACTCAAGTCCACAGATATCCTAAATCTGCCAGAAGAGAATGTATGGAATAACCTGGAACTCAAGGACAGTAGAATGGACAGTCTGAACATCACCACTAAGGTGAAGGCTTTAAACCAACAACTAAAAATGAAATATTATGAATCTTAAAAGGTTCTGAACAGCAAAGGGTAACAGCATATAAACAGTGGCAGACTCTAGAATGGGGCAAATTATTTCAAATTATATATATCATTGCTTGTTATTATCTAGAATATGCAAAGAACTATAACCAATCAAAGAAACAACAACAAAAACAACTTTGAGATTACATTTTATCCTAGGTGATAAAGTAAGATCACAAGATCACAAAAAGTAATGATAGCACAGGCTGGCAAGGAAGTGGGGAAGATGGATATTTATTACCAGTGGCATGCAGATGGCACAATCAATATGAAAGCAAATGTGGAGGGTCTTCAAATAGTTAAAATTCAATCTTAACACAATTTCCACAATATTAGTCTTGCATATTTTGGTAATTTGAATAAGAGTAGCCCCTATTGGCTGATGTATTTTAATACTTAATCAAAAGGGAATGAAGCTATTTGAAAGGATTACAAGGGTTAGTAAGTGTGGTTTGTTGAAGTATGCTACTGAAGTTGAACGTTGAAGTTACAAAAACCCATGCCAGAGCAAATATTTCTCTTTCAGACTGTAGATCAGAATATAGCTCTTAGCTACTGCTCCATCACTTTGCATGGTACCATGGTCCCCTTCCTCAATACTCTCATATGCAAAAGAGCAGGTAGAAATACTATAATACTTAGACATGATTGGTGAGTCTAGGAAATGGTGACTTCCAGAAACAACATATGGATAGATGGACCTATGGCTGCAGAAAAGCTGCAGCAGCACTTAAAAGTCTAATACATACAGGTTCAAGGCAGACCGAGTCCTAGCACTAGGGAAGGCAAGTGGACAATGGGCAGACAATTAGAGGACTTATAGAATTCTGCCCTAACAGGTATGTCTTCATCAAATCCCTCCCTCAAGGCTCAGCAATCTATGTGGACTAGGAGAGACACAATAAAACTTAATGGCCATCTTGTCGAGACAATCTACAGATTCAATGCAATCCCAATCGAAATTCCAAATCAATTCTTCATAGAGCTAGAAAGAGCAATCTTAAAATTCATTTGGAATAACAGAAACCCAGGATAGTGAAATCTATTCTCCTCAACAAAAGATCTCCTGGGGGAATCACAATCCCTGACCTCATGCTATACTACAGAGCAACAGTGATAAAAACTGTATGGTATTGATACAGAGACAGGCAGAAAGATCAATGGAATAGAATTGAAGACCCAGAAATGAACCCACACACTTAAGGTCACTTGATATTTAACAAAGGAGCTAAAAATATCCAGTGAAAAAAATACAGCATTTTTAACAAATGGTGCTAGATCAACTGGAGGTCAACATGTAGAAAAATGCAATTTCATCCATTCTTATCTCCTTGTACAAAGATCAAGTTCAAGTGGATCTAGGACCTTCACATAAAACCAGATACACTGAAGCTTATAGAGGAGAAAATGTGGAAGATCCTTGAACACATGGGCACAGGGAAATTTTTTTTGAATAGAGCATCAATGGCTTATGCTCTAAGAACAGGAATTGATAGATTGGACTTCCTAAAACTGCAAAGATTCTGTAAGGCAAAGGACACTGTCAACAGGACAAAATGGCAACCAACAGATTGAGAAAAGATGTTACCAATCCTACATCCAATAGAGGGCTAATATTCAATGTATATTAAAAAATCAATCAAGAATTGGACTTCAGAAAGTCAAATAACCCTATTAAAAATGGGGTACAAACCTAAACAGTGAATTCTCAAGGAAACACGAATGGCTGTAAAGAACCTAAAGAAATGTTCAGCATCCTTAGTTATCAGGGAAATGCATATCAAAACAACCCTGAGATTTCACCTCATACCAGTCAAAATGGCTAAGATCAAAAACTCAGGGGACAGCAGATGTGGGAGAGAATGTGGAGAAAGAGGAACACTTCTCCATTGCTGGTGGGATTGCAAGCAGGTAAAGCCACTCTGGAATCAGTTTGGCATTTCCTCAGAAAAATTAGACATAGTACTACCTGAGGACCCAGCTCTACTACTCCTTGGTATACTCAGAAGATGCTCCAGCATGTTATAAGAACACATACACACTCCACTGTGTTCATAGCAGCCTTATTTATAATAGCCAGAAGCTGGATAGAGCCCAGATGTCCTTCAACATAGGAATGGATACAGAAATCATTGTATATCTACACAATGAATTCAGCTATTAAAAATATTGAATTCATGAAATTCTTAGGCAAATGGATGGAACTAGAAATTGTCATCCTGTATGAGGTAACCCAATTACAAAATAACACACATGATATGCACTCACTAATGTGTGGACATTAGCCAAAAAGCTCAGGAAGCTCAAGAAGAAGGAAGACCAAAGTGTGGATGCTTTGGTTTTTCTGAGAAAGGGAACAAAATACTCACAGGAGCAATTCTGAAGACAAAGTGTACAGCAGAAACTGAACTAAAGGCCACCCAGAGACTGTCCTACCTGGGGATTCATCCTATAAACAATCATGAAACCCTGACATTATTATGGATGACAAGAAAGTGCATGCTGAAAGAAGCCTGTTATGGTTGTCTCCAGAGGGGCCCTGCCAGAGCCTTACTGATACAGAAGCAGATGCTAACTGGCAACCATTGGACTGAGCGTGGTGTCCTCAATGGAGAAGTTGGAGGGAGGACTGGTGTAGGGGAAGGGGTTTACAGCCCCATGGGAAGAACGACCATGTAGGTCAACCAGGTACCCCTGGGCTCCCAGGGACTAAGCCATCAACTAAGCAGTACACATGGTTCCACTCAAAAGTGTGGCAGAGGAATGCCTTGTCAGGCATCAGTGGGAGGATAGGTCCTTGGTGCTATGAAGGCTCAATAGATACCCAGCTTGGGGAAATCGAGAGGAAATAGGTGGGAGTGGGTTAGGTGGAGGGGCATCTTCTTGGAGGCATGGGGTGGAAGGGAAAACAGGGAAAGGGTAAAACATTTGAAATGTAAATGAAGAATATATTCAATAAAAATTTTTTAAAAAGAAAAAATATGTATTCACAGCAACTGTGGTCACAAAGAGAAGACCTACCCAAATTTGCAACAGACAAACCCCTTCAGAAATATTGGGAAGTGGATGCACATGTAATTCATAATCAAGAAGTTATTTTTAATTGATATCTTCTGGAAAAGGAAAATCAACTTTCTCCAGTGAAATGACATTAAACATAGAATACATCACATGCAACAATAAACAATAAAAACAACAATAAAAACAACAATAAAAAACAACTTCTGTTTTCTGTGTGTAACTTTTCTTTTTTTCTTCTTTTGATCTTTTTATTTGTTTATTTAATTTTGTTTAAGGTGTAGTGGTTTTGTCTTATTTTTTTGTTTTTTTTCTTTATTTTTGTGTATTTGTTTTTTATGAAGAATAAGAAGTTGTAAAGATAGGAAAGTGGGAAAGATCTAGGAAGACTTGAAAGAGAGACAATAATAGGATCAAAATGTATGAAAATTTGAAAATAATGAAAAAATAATTGAAATTAAAACTGATAGTCCTTATCACATTTAAATTGCTTATGATTTATGTTAGCATTCTCTTTTCACCCTCATCTTTACTCATTCATTCATTCCCTCATGCATAGGTTAGATATGCTTTATTGTCAAGATTACATGCTGGCTACAAAATTAGAGTTAAGAGATCAGGAAATGATAACACTTATAAAATATAAGAATAACTTTAATTTCAACTTCATATATATGTATATATATACATACACACACACACACACACACACACACACACACACACACATATATATATATATATATATATATATATATGTAACTTAGGTAAGCAGAGTTAAGTTATTGATATACATTTCTTATATATCAAATCATGTCNATATATATATATATATATATATATATATATGTAACTTAGGTAAGCAGAGTTAAGTTATTGATATACATTTCTTATATATCAAATCATGTCATGTGATACAACCAGGTACCAGAAAAATAGATGCTGTTGTTAGATAATGATTGTTTCCCAAAGGTTCTTGAGTTGAAAATGTGTCCTAAGTACATGGCATTCATGGGAGGTAAACTACTGTTGGAAGCTAGGTCCCATGGGATTTCTTTTTGTTAGATAGGCCATGCTTTGTAGAGCTTTGAAAATGTGACCGCTACACATTTATCTCTCTTCCCTTGCTGCTGGGAGGTAAGAAGACATTTCTATCATGTTCTTCACTTTAACATTCTGTCTTTCCATAGGCCTAAAAGCAAAAATATGGGCTAAGAAACTGACATGAATTTTGCTAGATTGTTAGCCAATGTTAGACTTTCTTCTTTATGAATTGGTTATCTCTGGAATTTTATCAGTATAATGGAAAGACAGGAAGTCATTTTAAGAAACAAAAATCCCAAATAATTATTGTAACTAATTTAAAGTTTTCATACACAGAAATTCATACAACAATACTGGTGAGCTGCAGAATGGGATTATAAAACTGTAAAACCAACACCATTTTCCAGATGAATAATCCCAGTGTGCAAGAGTTTACATATCTTAATCCTTTAGAAGATTATTGGTGCCACTTGGGGAGGAGTACAATATAGAAATTATTTAATCATTTTGATTCATCTTAGAAGTATTGATTTCCATAGAAACAATGTGCTAACTACATGATTCAAATTAATTTTTTAGACTAAATCCAGAAGGAAGTACCTTAGGCAAGTTTTGACAATCTAATTTCTGGAGTGACAAAAAGAAAAAGAAAGAAACCTTCTTGTTTAATTACTTTAATTAATGAAGTTTTACTCTGTGATTACAAGTCACCTCCAGAAGGTATTGATGAAACTCTTTTTAAAAAACTTTATTTATTTATTTATTTATTTATTTATTTATTTATTTTAAACTACAGATCTTATTCCCCTCCCAGTATACCCTCCAACTGTTCCACATCTACCCATATTTCCTCCCTGCTCCATGGAGACAGGGGTCACCACCTACCCCCACCCCACAGGACCTCTAAACTATCTGGGGTCTCCAGTCTCTTAAGGGTTAGGTCCATCTTCTCTGACTAAACCCAATCCCAGGAGTCCTCTGCTGTATATGTGTTGGGGTCCTCATATCAGCTGGTGTATGCTACCTGGTTGGTGTTCCAGTATCTGAGAGATTTCTGGGGTCTAGGTTAATTGAGACTGCTGGTCCTCTTACATGTGTGCCCTTCTCCTCAGCTCTTTCCAACTTTCCCATAATTCAACCACAGGGATCAGCAGCTTCTGTCTATTGGTTTTTGGTGAAAATAACTACATCTGATTCTTTCAGCTCCTTATTGTGTCTTTTGAGGAAAAAATACCAAGAGAAAGTATCAATTCTGAGCAACTATATCCCAAATTTAAGGGCACACACATTCATAAAAGAAACTTTATCTAAATTCGAAACACACATTGAACCTCACACAATAATAGTGGGAGACTTCAACACCCACCTTACCAATGGACAGGTCATTTAAACAGAACAGAGACACAGTGAAACTAACAGAGGTTTTGAACCAAATGGATTTCATAGATATCTATAGAACATTTCACCCTAAAAAAAGAATACAACTTCTCAGTAACTCATGATACCTTCTTCAAAATTGACCAAATAATTGGTCACAGAATATCCTCAATCAATACAAGAAGATTGAAATACTCACATGCATCCTATAAGATTACTATAGCCTAAGGCTGATCTTCAATAACAGCAAAAAACAATAAAAAGCCCACATACACATAGAAACTGAAAAACTCTCTATTTAATGATAACTTGGTTAGGGAAGAAATAAAGAAATTAAAGACTTCATGGACTTTAATGAAAATATTGATACATCATAATGAAACTTATGAGACATAATGAAAGTGGTTGTAAGAGGAAACTTGATAGCACTAAGCACCCTGGTAAAGAAACTTGAGAGACCTTTTACTAGCAACTTAAGAGTACGCCTGAGAGCTCTAGAACAAAAAGAATCAAATACATCCAAGAGGAGTAGAAGGCAGAAAATAGTCGAACTCAGGGCTGAAATCAACCAAATAGAAACAAAGAAAACAACACAAAGAATAAACAACACTAAAAGCTAGTTCTTTGAGAGGATCAACAAGATAGATATACCCCTAGCCAAACTAACTGAAGGACACAGAGGCAGTATCCAAATTAACAAAATTAGAAATGAAAAGGGAGATATAATAACAAAAACTGAGGAAATTAAAAAAATCATCAGATCCTACTACAAAACCTGTACCCAACTGGAAAATCTGGATGAAATAGACAATTTTCTAGACAGATACCAAATACCAAAGTTAAATCAGGATCAGATAATCCATCTAAACAGTCCCATAAGCCCTAAAGAAATAGAAGCAATCATTAAAAGACTCCCAACCAAAAAATGTCCAGGACCAGATGGTTTTAGTGCAGAAGTCTAGCAGACCTTCAAAGAAGACCTAATATCAATACTCTTCAAACTATTCCATAAAACAGAAAGAGAAGGAATACTACCAAACTTGATCTATGAAGCCACAAATATGCTCATACCAAAAGCACACAAAGATCCAACAAAGACAGAGAACTTCAGACCAAATGCCCTTATGAATATCAATGCAAAAATACTCAATAAAATTCTTGCAAACTGAATCCAGAACACATAAAAACCATCATTCACCATGATCAAGTAGGCTTCATTCCAGGTATGCAAGGTTGGTTCAATATATGAAAATCCATTAACGTAATCTACTACATAAACAAATTCAAAGAAAAAAATCACATGATCATCTCCTTAGATGCAGAAAAAGTATTTGATGAATCTCTTCTAATATCCAATATATACAAAGAACTCAAAAAGTTAGACCCCAGAAAACCAAATAACCCTATCAAAAAATGAGGCACAGAGCTAAACAAAGACTTCACACCTGACGAAATTCGGATGGCTAAGAAGCACCTTAAAAAATGTTCAACATCATTAGTCATTAGAGAAATGCAAATCAAAACAACCCTGAGATTTCACCTTACACCAGTCAGAATAGCTAAGACTGAAAACTCAGGAAACAGCAGCGAGGATGGGGAGAAAGAGGAACACTCCTACACTGCTGGTGGGACTGCAAGCTGGTACAGCCACTCTGGAAATCAGTCTGGTGGTTCCTCAGAANTGGGACTGCAAGCTGGTACAGCCACTCTGGAAATCAGTCTGGTGGTTCCTCAGAAAACTGGACATGATACTTCCTGAGGACCCAGCCATACCACTCCTGGGCATATACCCAGAAGATTCGCCAGCATGCAATAAGGATACATGCTCCACTATATTCATAGCAGCCATATTTATAATAGCCAGAACCTGGAAAGAACCCAGATGTCCCTCAAAGGAGGAATGGATACAAAAAAATGTGGTATATATACACACAATGGAGTACTATTCAACCATTAGAAACAAAGAATTTTCTTAGAGAAATGGATGGAGCTGGAGAGCATAATACTAAGTGAAGTAACCCAGTCTTAAAAGAATACCCATGGTATGCCCTCACTGATAAGTGGATATTAGCCTAGAATCTTGGAACACCAAAGACATAATCCACCTACCAAATGCTGTCCGAAAAGAAGGAAAGAGTGGACCCTGGTTCTGTAAAGGCACAATGCATCAGTGTAGGGGAGTACCAGAACAGGGAAGTGGGAAACATTGGATGGGGGAACAGGGCGAGGAAAAAGGACATGTGGGACATTTGTGGGGGTAGGGAATCAAGAAATGGGAAATGAAATGTAAATAAAGAATATATCCAATTAAAAAAAAAAGAATGGCTTTAAGTTTTTATGACTGTCAGAAAAATCTATAACTTACTGTCATGCAATGGTGAAGATCTGAATTATCTCTTTATTTCACAGCAAGCAGTTAATATTTATTCAGCCAGAATACAAGTAACTGGAAAAGTGAACACACTCAGATTCAAGGAAGCTGACTTAAGCCCCTATACTGTCATCTTGCTATGTATGTCTATGGTGCTTAACCTCTTGCTTTCATACACAACTTCATATGTCCCTCGTCTCTTTCTTGCTCTTTTGCTTCCCTCTCCCTTATTATTTTATTTTTATTTATTCACTTTATATGTCTATCACTGCTCCCACTCCTAGTTAATAATTCCCGCAATCCCTCTCAGAGGAGAGGATGGCTTCTGGGTATCCTCTCCAACCTTCCTCATGCTGGCATATCAAGTCTCTGTAGATTTAGGCACATCCTCTCCCACCGAAGCCAGATAAGGTAGCCCAGCTAGAAGAACATATCCCACATACAGCAACAGTTTGGGGGATTATCCTGCTTTTGTTGTTCAGGACCCACATGAAGACCAAGCTGCATATCTGCTACATATGTACATTTGGTTGGTAATTCAGTTTCTGAGAGCCCCAATGGTCCAATATCAAGTATCTATTCTCTTTCCCTCACATTTTCCCACCCCTAACTTTCTTTAAAAATAATGAATTCGTGAAATTCTTAGGCAGATGGTTGGTACTGGAAAATATTATCTTAAGTGAGGTCACCCAATCACAAAAGAACACACATGGAATGCAGTCACTGATAAGTGGATATTAGCCCAGAAGCTCTGAATATACAAGACACAATTCACATATCAAATCATTCCCAAGAAGAAGGAAGGGGAGGGCACTGGTCCTGGAAAGGCTTGATGCAGCAATGTAGGGGATTACCAGGACAAAAAAGTGGGAGGGGGTTGATCAGGGAGTGGGCAGATGGAAGAGGACTTATGGGACTTATGGAGAGGGAGGAACTGGGAAAGTGGAAATCATTTGGAATGTAAACAGAGAATGTAGAAAATTAAAAATATATATTTTTAAATTTAATGTACTATTGTAAAGAACAACTCACTTGGCAATGATGGTAATATAGTCGGGAAAAATATAAAGTTTGAAAAACATCAGCCAACAAGATAGCATTTTCTTTGATTGTAAGATCACAGAACAGATAATGTGAGGTATCTATGGTTTGAGATTAGAGAATTCAATAGGTCAACAAGGATGTTGCTGTGAATCAATTTCTCTGTGATTATTTTAGCTCTGCCTTTAAAACTCTCACTGGTTAACCCATAAGGTGCAATTATTCCTAAGGGGGAAAAAAGGATGAATCAGAGTACTTGAAAATTTCAATTTATCATAAATTTATAGAGATTTTACACTGTAAATTTCTCCTTAAGACAGCAAAGTTCTATATGCTAGATTCCAGCTATACAAAAATTTTTGGATTTAGTGAGTACTATGATGCATGTACTAGGATCTAATAAAACAAGGGGAAACCAAGTATAACAGGAATATGTGACGTAGAAAACTTTAAATCATTTCACCTGTCATTAAATCTGCATAAATAAATAATATCTATTATCAGGGTAGACTCAATAAATTCACATTCTAAATAGTATATTTAAGAGTACCAAACCACTCAAATTGACAGGATTTCTTTTGGGGTGGACATTGGAATAATAGAAAGAAAAACATTTCTCATTTTATCTTTTTGTACTTTTATTAAGAATTGAAATAGCTTTTAACTGACACATACTTTTATACTAATTAATTTTTATAAAAACTTAATGACATATGGGCTACTCTTATCCTTATTATATAGATAATCAAAAATAAATCTTCAGTAAGTATTTTAGATAAGAATTGCAGCCATATTATAACCATTTGGTTAAGGCTAAGAAAAAAAAACTCAAATCCCAATGGCAAGACTTCATCTGAGCTGGTAAGGGTTATGTTTGTTATGTTAATGTGTAAGTTGTAGAATTTGAGTTGGAGAAGATATGCAAGAGTAATGATATCAACAACAAGATTATTTTTTAACATCAGTAATAGTTTTGACAGAGAAAACACGTATTTATTCTGTGATATTTTACATGACAGGTATTTATTAATAATATATTGATAGATAATTTGAGCTAAAAGATTATATTTCAGGCAAGATTTAAATTCTGGTCTGGAGCTCCTACTACTCTTGTCTCCTTTCAAGTTTTGAGAATATCAGTATGCTACTCTGTACCTGGTTTATGCAGTGCTATGGATTGAACTCACGGCTTATGTAGGATAAATAAGCATGGATTTTATTCTGAGCCACATAGCAAACCCTGTTGTTCTAAAATGTTAAAGAAACACTTATCTAATAGACAAGAAAACATGCTAAGTTAATGTGGAACTAATCCCAATTTTATACATGACACATATAACATTGAAATCATCTGGGAGATTTGATAAACTAAGTTTCTGAGTCTTTGTGCAAGTATGTATATTCATAAATACATGAAGGTAAATGTTTATAAATGAGGTAAAAAATCAATCCCAAGTGATCCCCCCCAACTACCACCAGGAGCTCTCTAAATAGAGAATCATTTTCCATCATTTTTATTCTTTTTTTTTACATTTTTATTAGATATTTTCTTTGTTTACATTTGAAATGTTAACCTCTTTCATGGTTTCCCCTCGGAAAACACCCTATCCCACAACCCTCCCCCTGCTCAACATCTCACCCATTCCCACTTTCCTATCCTGGTATTCCCCTATACTGGGGCATTGAGACTTCTCAGGCCCAAGGACCTCTCATTCTATTGATGTACAACAAGGACATCCTCTGCTATATATGCAGCTGGAGCCATGGTTCATTCCATGTGTACTCTGGTTGGTATTTTAGTCTCTGGGAACTCTGGAGCTACTGGTTGGGTCAAAATGTTGTTCCTTCTATGGAGCTGAAAGATCTTTCACCTCCCTGGGTCCTATCTCTAGCTCCTCCATTGGGGACTTTGTGCACAGTCCAATGGTTGTTGGATGGAAGCACTCACCTCTGAATTTGTCAGGTACTTGCAGAGCCTCTCAAGAGACAGAGTTATCAGGCTCCTGTCAGCACGTAATTGTTGACATCCACACTAATGTTGGGGTTTGGTGACAGTATATGGGATGGCTCACCAGGAGGGGCAATTTCTGGAAGGCCTTTCCTTCAGTCTCTGTTCTACAGTTTGTCTCCATGTTTCCACTTGTAAGTATTTTTTTCCTCCTGCTAAGAAGGACCAACTTATCCATACTTTGGTCTTATTTCACCTTGAGCTTCATTTGGTATGTGAATTGTATCTTGAGTGTTCCAAGCTTCGTGTCTAATATCCATTTATCAGTGAGTGCATACTCTGTGTGTTCTTTTGTGATTGGGTTACCTCACTCAGGATGATATTTCCTAGTTCCACCCATTAACCCATGAATTTCATGAATTCTTTGTTTTTAATAGCTGAGTAGTATTCCATTGTGTAAATGTACCACAGTTTCTGTATCCATTCATCTGTTGAGGGACATCTGGGTTCTTTCCAGCTTCTGGCTATTGTAAATAAGGCTGCTATGAACATAGTGGAGCATGTGCTCTTATTACTTGTTGGAGCATCTTCTGGATATATGCCCAGGAGTGGTATTCCTGGGTCCTCTGGTAGTACTATGTACAATTTTCTGAGAAACCACCAAACTGATTTCCAGAGTGATTGTACCAGCTTGCCATCCCACAGTGGAGAACCAGGAGTTTCTCTTTCTCCACATTCTTGACAGCACCTGCTGTCCACTGAGTTTTTGATCCTAGCCATTCTGACTGGTGTGAGTTAGAATCTCAGGGTTGTTTTGATTTGCATTTTTCTGATGACTAAGGATATTAAATATTACTTTAGGTGTTTCTAGCCATTTGGTATTCCTCAATTGAGAATTCTTTGTTTAGATCTGTACCCCATTTCTTTCTTTTTTTTCTTTTTTTTTACTGAAAAAGGAAGTAAAAATATTTAATGATAAAATTGAAGATTTACATGTAAAATATGAATTACACAGATAAAATGGTAGCATAAAAATATTTCTAAGTCATTTGAAAGTAGAATTATAAACATTTTCTGATATAATTGAAGATATACATGAAAAATATTTCTCATAGGTTTATTTGGTTTTCTGTAACTTCTTGAGTACTTTGTATATATTGGATATTAGACCTCTGTGGATGTAGGGTTAGTTAAGATCTTGTCCCAATTTATTGGTTGCCATTTTGTCCTATTGACAGTATCTATTGTCTTACAAAAGCTTTGTAATTCTGTGAGGTCCCATTTGTCATTTCTTGATCTTAGAGCATAAGCAATTGGTGTGCTCTTCAGGAAAGGTTCCCCTGTGCCAAGGGGAATGTGCTCGAGGATCTTCCCCACTTTCTTTTCTATTAGTTTCAGTGTGTCTGCTTTTATGTGGAGGTCCTTGATAACCTTGGATTTGAGCTCTGTAAAAGGAAATCAGAATGGATTGATTTGCATTCTTCTGCTTGCTAACTGAAAGAGGGACCAGCACCATTTGTTGAAAAGGCTATCTTTTTGCAACTGGATGAAAGCTCCTTTGTCAAAGAACAAGTGACAATAGGGGTGTGGATTCACTTCATGGACTGCAATGCTATTCCACTGATCTACCTACCATGCAGTTTTTAATCACTATTGCTCTGTAGTACTGCTTGAAGTCCAGGATACTGATTACATCAAAAGTTCTTTCATTGTTGAGAATTGTTTTAGCTGTCCTAGTTTTTTTGTTATTCCAGATGAATTTTAGAATTGTTTTTTTCTAACTCTATGAAGAATGGAGTTGAAATTTTGATGGGAATTGCAGTGAATCTGATGATTGCTTTTATCAAGATGGTCATTTTTACTATGTTAATCCCACCAATCCACAAGGACAGGAGATCTTTCCATCTTCTGAGGTTTTCTTCGATTTGTTTCTTCATAGACTTGAATTTCTTGTCATACAGATATTTCACTTGTTTGTTGAGTCACACCAAGATACTTTAAATTGTTTGTGACTATTGTGAAAGGTGTTGATTCCCTAATTTCTATCTCAGCCTGTTTATTCTTTGAGTATAGGAAGGATACTGATTGTTTGAGTTCATTTTATATCCAGCCACTTTGTTAAAGTTGTTTATCATCTGTAGGAGTTCTCTGGTGGAGTTTTTGGGGTCACTTAATTATACTATCATAATATCTGCAAATAGTCATAGTTTTACTTCTTCCTTTCCAATTTGTATCACTTTGACCTCCTTTTGTTATCTAATTTCAGTAGCTAGAACTACTAGTACTATATTAAATAGATATGGAGAGAGAGGGCAGCCTTGTTTAGTCCATGGTTTTAGTGGGATTGCTTCAATTTTCTCTCCATTTAGTTTGATTTTGGCTATTGGTTTGCAGTATATTGCTTTTACTATTCCTGACCTTTCCAAAGCTTTTTACATGAAGGGATGCTGAATTTTGTCAAATGATTTCTCAGGATCTAATGAAATGACCATGTGTTGTTGTTTTTTTAATTGATTTGTTTATGTAGTGGATTATATTGGTGGGCTTCTAAATATTGTATCATCCCTGCATCCCTGGGATGAAGCCTACCTGATCAAGTGAATTATTGTTTTGATGTGTTATTGGATTTGGTTAGCAAGAATTTTATTGAGTATTTTTGCATCAATATTCATAAGGGAAATTGCCCTGAAGTTCTCTTTTGTTGGATCTTTATGTGGTTTTGTTATCAGCATAATTGTGGCTTCATAGAATGAGTTGGGTAGTGTCCCTTCTCTTTCTATTTTGTGGAATAGTTTGAGGAGTATTGGTGTTAGGTCTTCTTTGAAGATGTGATAGAATTCTGCACTACAACCATCTGGTCCTGTGCTATTTTTTTGGGAGAATTTCAGTGACTGCTTCTATTTCTTTAGGGGTTATGGGACTGTTTAGATGGTCTATCTGATCCTGATTTATTATTGGTATTTGATACCTGTCTAGAAAATTGTCCATTTCATCCAGATTTTATAGTCGTGTTGAGTATAGGCTTTATGGTAGGATACGATGATTTTTTTTGAATTTCCTCAGTTTCTGTTGTTATATCTCTCTTTTCATTTCTAATTTTGTTACTTTGGATATTGTCTCTCTGCCCTCTGAATTTTTTTGCTAAGGGTTTATCTATCTTGTTGATTTTTTCAAAGAACCAGCTCCTGATTTTGTTGAATCTTTGTATAGTTCTTTTTGTTTCTACTTGGTTAATTTCAGCCCTGAGTTTGATGATTTCCTGCCTTTTACTCCTCCTGGGTTTATGTGTTTCTTTTTGTTCTAGAGCTTTCAGCTCTACTGTTAAGCAGCTAGTGTATGGATCTCCAGTTTTTTTCTCTTGGAGGCCCTCAGAGCTTTGAGTTTTTCTCTTAGCACTGCTTTCATTGTGTCCCATAATTTTGGCATGTTATGCCTTCATATTCATTAAAGTCTACCAAGTCTTTTATTTCTTTCCTTTTGTCTTCCTTGGCCAAGATATCAATGAATAGAGGATTGTTCAGCTTCCATCTGTTTGTAGGCTTTCTGTTGTTTCTGTTGCTATTGAAGAACAGCCTTAATCCACAGTGATCTGATAGGAGGCATGGGATAAGTTTGCTCTTCTTATATCTGTTGAGGTCTGTTTTGTGACCAATTATATGGTCAAGTTTGGAGAAGGTACCATGAGGTGCTGAGAAGAAGATACATTTTTTGATTTAGGATAAAATGTTCTATAGATATCTGTTAAAACCATTTGGTCCATAACTTCTGTTAGTTTTACTGTATGTCTGTTTAGTTTGTTTCCTTGATCTGTCGATTGATGAGTGGGGTATTGAAGTCCCCCAAGATGATTATGTGAGGTGCAATGCGTTCTTTCTCATTTAGTAAAGTTTCTTTTATGAATGTGGGGGCCCTTGCATTTGGAGCACTGATGTTCAGAACTGAGGGTTCTTCTTGGTAGATTTTTCCTTTGATGTGTATGATCTTTTTTGATGAATTTTGGTTGAAAGTCAATTTTATCCAATATTAGAATGGCTACTTGAGCTTTTTTCTTGGGACAATTTTCTTGGAAAATAGTTTTCCAGCCTTTTACTCTGAGGTTGTGTTTGTCTTTGACACTGAGGTGTGTTTCCCGTATGCAGCTAAATGCTCCGTCCAGTCTGTCAGGCTACATGTCTTTTATTGGAGAATTTAGTCCATTGATGTTAAGATACATTAAGGAATACTTATTGTTGCTTGTTATTTTTTATGTTATTTTTATATTTGTGTGGTGATCTTCTTTTGGGTTTGTTGAAAGAAGATTATTTTCTTGCTTTTTCTAGGGTGTAGTTTCCCTCCTTATGGTGGCATTTTCAATCTATTTTCCTTTATAGGGCTGGATTTGTGTAAATTTGGTTTTAACATGGACTATCTTGGTTTCTCCACCTATGGTAATTGAGAATTTTGCTGGGTATAATAGTCTGGCAGACATTTGTGTTATCTTAGGGTCTGTATGAGATCTGTCCAGGATCTTCTAATTTAATGGTCTCTAGTGAGAAGTCTGGTATAATTCTGATAGGTCTTCCTTTATGTGTTACTTGGCCTTTTTCTCTTACTGCCTTTAATATTCTTTCTTTGTTTAGTATGTTTGAGATTTTGATTATCATGTGACGGGAGGTATTTCTGTTCTGGTCCAGTCTGTTTGTAGTTCTATAGGCTTCTTTTATGTTCCTAGGCATCTCTTTCTTTAGGTTAAGGAAGTTTTCTTCTATAATTTTGTTGAAGACATTTACTGGCACTTTAAGTTGGTAATCTTCGCTCTTTTCTATACCTATTATCCTTAAGTGTGGTCTTCTCTTTGTGTCCTGGATTTCCTGGATATTTTAGGTAAGAATTTTTTGAATTTTGCATTTTCTTTGTTCAGTCAATATTTTCTATAGTATCTTCAGCACCTGATATTCTCTTCTATCTCTTATATTCTCTTGTTGATGCTTGCCATCTATGACTCGTGATTTCTCTCCTAGGTTTTTCATCTCCTGAGTTGTGTCCTTTTGTGATTTTATTGTTTCTACTTCCATTTTAAAATCCTGGATCATTTTGTTCAGTTCCTTCACTTGTTTGTTTGTGTTTTCTTGTAATTCTTTAAGGGAATTTAATGTTTCCTCTTTAAGGGCTTCTACCTGTTTACCCATGTTTTCCTGTATTTCTTTAAGGGAGTTATTTATGTCCTTCTTGAAGTCCTCTATCAGTATCATGAGGTGTGATTTTAAAAACCAAATCTTGCTTTTCTGTTGTGTTGGGCTCACTGTTGATGGAGAACTGGGTTCAAATGATGCCATGTCACCTTGATTTCTGTAGGTAATGTTCTTGCCTTTGCCTTTCACCATCTGTTTATAGCTGGTGTTAGCTGGTTTTGCTCTCTCTGACTGTGGCTTATCTTTCCTGCAATCCTGTGTATCAGGACTCCCGAGAGACCAGTTTTCTCTGGGAGGAATTTAGGTATTGAGAGCTGTGGTACAGGGTCAGCCCAGGTGTACATATAGAAACCAGAAGGATCCTGTCCCCAGCTGATCCTTGGTTCCTGTGTCCTGATGGCTCCGGGCAGGTCCTTCTTGGGGCAGGAATTTGATGAGAAGTGGTGGTCTTACTTGTGCGTGCAGGTGTGTAGGCACTTCTGGGAGACCAGCTCTCTTGTGGTGTTATTTGTATATGTAGCTATGTGGCCCAGGATCAGTTCTGGTCAGACAGAAATCAGAATACTCCTATCCTAGGCTGCCCCTGGGTTCTTGTGTCATCAGGGTTTGGGGCAGATTCCTTTGAGCAGAAGAGGTGGTCCTACCTTTGTCCTGTCCTCATTCCTGGAAGGCTATGTCCCTGTGTCACCTAGATATGGAGGATGGTCCCTAGCTGGAGACAGAAATCTGATGGCTCCCACCTGAGTGTTCTGGGGGGTTCCTCTGAGTAGCAGGGGTGGTCCTACCTATGCTCTCATGCCTCTCCGCACTCCTGGGGTGTTATCTATCTCTCTGCACCAAGCTTTATCCTTGGGTGTTGAGGGTAGAATGCATGTCATTAGTGTGTTGCTGGCACTTATATCCATAGTCTGGATTGTTAACACAGATTTTATATAGTCTCTCCAATGCTTTCTGTGTCAGTAGTTGATGCTCCCGCGATTTATGTTAGTAGATAGAATTGATTTTTCATGTATTTTTTGCTCACTATTATTCTTCAGATACTCAAATACTCTTAACCATATGCAAGGGTATATTTTAGGAGGCCATCCTTATAACAATGAGGGTGCAGAGTATGAAATTTATTGTTCAGATGTGACAATATCTTGATGAATAAATAAATCAATATACATTTCAATTTTCTAACATAAAAAAGGATTGCTGAATTCCACACACAGTCCTGTGTTTTGGACATTGCTATACCACTCCTGGGCATATACCCAGAGGATTCCCTGGCATGCAATAAGGACACATACTCCACTATGTTCGTAGCCGCCTTATTTGTAATAGCCAGAAGCTGGAAAGAACCCAG
>BDUI01000077.1:438619-454221 GCA_002335545.1 Apodemus speciosus
TATATATATATATATATATAATATACATACATACATACTTTAAAATATAATCATTTCTGAATTCCTATTCTCTGGCAACTTCTCCATGTCTTCCACACCTTTAGCCCTTTCAAGTTAGGAAGCATATACTGTATTGTATTTTGATAAATCCATTTTTCAAATATCCATTCAGTTTAGCTGTAATTTCTCCTTTCCCCTTACCCTTCTCTCCCTCTCCTGTTTTGTCCTCCCAATCTACTCCCTTGTATTGTCCATCAATTAATATTTGTTTTATTTCCTCTTCCTAAGGTTATCCAGCCATTCCATCTAGACCTAATCTCTGTGGTTATATTGATTGCTTATTGAAGACACAGCAATTTATCCACAAATGAGCAAATTTATACCATATTAGTCTTTCTGTGTCTGGGTCATCTCACTCAGAAAATTTTTTTATATAGCACCATACATTTGCCAGGAAATTTCATGACTGATTTTTTTAGTTACTGAGTAATATTCTGTTGTATAAATGTGTCCCATTTCCTTTATTCATTTATCCACTGATAGAAATGTAGACTGTTTCTAATTTTCCTGCCTCCTTATTAAGAAATTAGGAATCTATACGTGTATGGACTTACATCTGTGCCTCAATTCAATTTCCACATATTTGGTTTTGAGACAAAATCATGCTATTTATGATTCTAGTGCATACCATGTGTGTTCTTTTGTGATTGGGTTACCTCACTCAGGATGATATTTTCCAGTTCCATCCATTTGCCTAAAAATTTCATGAATTCTTTGTTTTTAATAGCTGGATAGTACTGCATTGTGTATATATAACACATTTTCTGTATCCATTCCTCCATTGAGGGACATCTGGGTTCTTTCCAGTTTCTGGCTATTACAAATAGGACTGCTATGAACATAGTGGAGCATGTGTCCTTATTACATGCTGTGGAATCCTCTGGGTATATACTCAGGAGTGGTATAGCAGGGTCCTCCAGTAGTATTATGCCCAGTTTTCTGAGGAACTGCCAGACTGATTTCCAGAGTGGTTGTACCATCTTGCAATTCCACCAGCAGCAGAGAAATGATCCTCTTTCTCTACATCTTTGGTATCACCTGCTGTCTCATGACTTTTAGATCTTAGCCATTCTGACTGGTGTGAGATGGAATCTCAGGGTTATTTTGATTTGCATTTCCCTGATGATTCCTTAATCATGTTGAACATTTCCTTAGGTGTTTCTCTGCCATCCCATATTCCTCAGATGAGAATTCTTTGTTTAGCTCTGTACCCCATTTTTGATAGAGTTATTTGATTCTCTGGAGTCTAACTTCTTGAGTTCTTTGTATATATTGGACATTAGCCCTCTGTTGGATATAGGGTTGGTAGATATCTTTTCCCAATTTGTTGGTTGTCCTTCTTTGAAGGGGGAAACAAAATACCCACAGAAGGAGATACAGAGAAAAAAATGTGGAGCAGAGTCTAATGGAAAACCCATTCAGAGACTTCCCTACCTAGTGATCCATCCCATATACAGTTTCAAAATTCAGACACTATTATCAATGACCACAAGTACTTGATGACCAGAGCTGGACATAGCTGTCACCTGGAGGCTCTGCTAGTGCATGACAAATACAGAGGGGGTTGCCCTCAGCCAGCCATTGAACTGAGCACAGGTTACCCAATAGGGGAGCTAGAGAAAGGACCCAAGCAGCTGAAGGGGATTGCAGCCCCATTGGAGGAACAACAATATGAACCACCCAGTACTCCCAGAGCTCCCAGGGACAAAACCATCAACCAGATAGTACACATGGTATTACCCATGACTCCAGATGCATAGCCAGCAGAGAATGGCCTTGTTGGACATCAAAGTGTGGAGAGGCCCTTAGTCCTGGAAAGGCCAATGCAGCAGTGTAAGGGAATACAGGGACAGGGAAGTGGGAGAGGGGTGATTGGGGAACAGGGGGAGGGGAGACGGTTTATGGGATTTTCAGGGGGGACAGAAAAGGGGAAGTCATTTGAAATGTAAATAAAGAATATATCTAATAAAAAATGTTAAAAAAAAGCTTTGAGATGGGTGGATGGCCCCAACCCTCAACTAGGGACCATGCCCATCTATGGATATGGGCTCTACAGCTTCTGGCTCCCCTTGGATATCTAAGCTAATGGCCTCCCTATTAGGTCCTGGGAGCCTCTTGATTCCCTGGCATCTGGGACTTTCTAGTGGCTACCTCAATTTCCTGACCGTCTGTAATTCTCCCCCATTTCCTTCCACAACTGATCCACCACCCTTTTCCCTCCCCCTTTCTCTCCCACCCAGATCCCTCCCTCTATTTCTCTTGATAATTTTGTTCTCTCTTCTAAATAGGACTGAAGCATCCACAGTTTGGTCATCCTTCTTCTTGAAATTCATACGGTCTGTGAGGTGTTTCCTAGGTATTCCGAGCTTTTGGGCTAATATCCACGTACATTACCTCACTCAGGATATTTTCTAGTTCCATCCTTTAGCCTGTGAATTTCATGAAGTCATTGTTTTTAATAGCTGAGAAGAACTTCCTTGTATAAATGTACCATATTTTCTTTATCCGTTTCTCCATTGAGGGATATCTGGATTGTTTTCAGCTCTGGGTATTATAAATAAGGCTGCATTGAAAGAAACCTTCCCGTTTCAAAACCCTAATCCTAACCCTAACCCTAACCCTAACCCTAACCCTAACCTTAACCCTAACCCTAACCCTAACCCTAACCCTAACCCTAACCCTAACTCTAACATGTGTCCTTGTTATATGTTGGAGCATGTTTTAGGTATATACCCAGGAGAGTACAGTTGGCTACTCAGGTACTACTATGTCCAGTTTTCTGAGGAACCACCAGATTGAAATCCAGAGTGGTTGTACAAGCTTGCAATCATACCAACAATGGAGAAGTGCTCCTCTTTCTCCATATCCTTACCATCCTCTACTGTCACCTGAATTTTTCTTCTTAGCCATTCTAACTGGTATGAGGTAGAATCTCCGGGTCATTTTGAATTGCATTTCTCTGACAACAAAGGATGTTGAACATTTCTTTCAGTGCTCCCACTTTCATTGTGTCCCTTAGCTTGTGTATGAAATTTTCATCCAGTTCTAGGAAATATTAATTTTTTTATTTAGTTCTGAACTCATTTTTCATTCCGAGGTAATTTGTTGAGTTTCCCCAATTTTGTAAGCTTTTTGTAGGTTCTGTTGTTTATATCCACCTAAAATCCACAGTGGTTTGAGAGGAAGTTGTGTGTTATTTCATTATTTTTGTACCTGTTAAAACCTCCTGTTTGTAGTAGATTTGGGAGAAAGTATCATGAGCTGCTGAGAGGAAGGTCTATTCTGTTGTGGTTGGAAAAAGTGTTCAGTAAATATCTGTTAGGTCCATTTTATAGTGGAATGTTACTCCAACAGCATGGCTGCTCTGGGAAGGGATCACATCCAAAGATCTAGATCTATGTGATTTGGCTAGAATACAATCATGTCCTTATTATAGATTTAAATCCAAATAATTAAGTCAGTTTTAGTTTCTAGAAGGAAGCTGCATGTTTGAAAGTGACATCTAATTGAAGGGTAAAGTGATAAATCTCAGAAAGATTTGACAGAATGAGCCAGAAATAGAATATATCCACCTCACACAAGAACTACACAGAAAAGATAGGTAACTTATGAGAACAGAGAGGGCTAGGGGGGCTAATTTTCAATAGGGGAGGTTTACAGACACTGGTATAAGGTAAAACAGAGTATGCCAGTGAATGAAAGAAAGCCAGAACATTAGAACAGATTTCCAGAGTTAGAGGGCAATGAGAGCAATTCAGTCAGAAGACAAGAGAATCCAGTTTGAATTATTCAGCTTAGAGAGACCAGCTGAATTTAATCAGCCAGCTAGAGAGCAGAAAGAGCTAGAGTTTATTCTGCAGTAAATCTCTGAGATGTCAATTACATCTGAAGAATAAAGGTTACTCATACATCTGGATTGAATGAGTCAGCCTGAAAGATTAGATTGTATGGGATCTAGAAATGTCCAGGGCTAGGCCTAAAGATACTTAGAACAGAGAAGGAAACACTCTGAGCTTATCTCAAACCGTGTATTCGCACAGCTTGCAGATGATTTTCACCACATCCCTTTTTCTGAGGAAATAAACGTTAATTTTATATCACTTGGTTTATAACATTTGTTAGCTCCAACATTTTCTGATTAGATTTATTCTGGAATACCAGCCTATTGCTGAGTTATTGAAGTTACCAAATGTCACTGTTTGAGGGTAAATATATCACTTTAAGCTGCAGTAATCTTTCTCTCCTAATCTTGTGCAGTGAGAATTTTGGTTTCTTAAAACCTCCAGTTATGTTATGTCATCACAGCTTTGTTTTAGTCTCAGGTGTAGGATATCAGGCCGCTTCAAATTTTCCACATTCTCTATGATTTTTCTCATGATCTCATAGGGGTAAGATTTTTGACAGCTGCCCAGAGTCTGTTTGGAATTCGGAGAACTCTTGGGAAGGTATAAATGTGAGAGCCAGAGATGGCTGGGGCAGCAGTTACTCCCTGTAATGCTTCCCACGCCGGTGTGGCTGACTGCTGGTGGTTCCTGCTGTTGTTTATGCTACTTTCACTATTGCTAAACTCTGGATTGCTGTATTACTGGATTACTGATTGAAGGTTGGAGATATTGTTATGACATACATTGGTAGTATCCCTAGGAACTCGTTGGCTCTAGACAGCATGAAACAATCAGAAGAGAACTATACTCCCTTTCCCCTTGAAGCTTCTAACCTTCTTTCTCACCTACCTAGTATTGAGGGATAGGAATGGATTGCGGTTAAGAAGGGTGGTAGATATTGATAAGGCTTAGGTAAAATATTAAGGCCTAGATGGAATGTAAAGCCATAGACAAAATGTTAAGACCTAGGAAATATTTATTTGGTTAGCATGCCATTATAAGGAAACTTTCTCATGTGTTTCTTTTGTTACTAGGAAACTTTCTAATGCCCAGATTGATTACAAATGTTATTATCTTCTCTGCCATTGGAAACCAATCATGATAAAAGGCAATAGGACTGTTTTGTATAGTTACTCAAAATAACCTTGGAACTGAACCAACCACTCAAGAGAACATTTTGCACCTGTGTATAAGTGTTAACGGTATAAACTGCCTTTGGACTATAGCCCAGCATAAGAGAGATGCCTGCACCAAGATGAGAAACTAAGATTTTCATTTTTAGTAGATTTCAGGGAAAGTTTTATTTCCCAAGAGCTCCCTGGGAGCTGACATCCTACTTGGCAGAGAGACGTGTACATGTACAGGGTTAGCTGACATCCTGGTTGGCAAGTTAAAACATGAATGTTAGACAAGTCCCAATCCACGTAAACAAGTGAGGGCATGAGTATTAGACAAGGCAAGTCCCATGCCTTGACTACCCTGACCAATGGGTGCAAGATATATGAACAAAAATGACTCATTCCTAAGGAAATCCTCCTATCCTTAATTCCTGACTGGTGAACTACCTTGGCAAAGATGTTTGTGGATTTGGGGATTAAAAACTCTGTAGGATCTTAACTCACAGTTAAGGTTCACTTCCAGAATCTGGACCACAGTTTTGGTCTACCAGTCCTGCAGTGTATGCTCAATAAAATATCCTTGGCTGACTGAGATCAGTCTTTGGGTGATTTGTGAAACAATTCATGGACCCCAAGAATATAAGAACCCAATAAAGTAGGCAAAAATTATGTCTACAAGTGGCAACAAAGGTGGGGCTAAACTTAATGGAAAATCTCATTTCTAATGCAATGGTGGAGATAGCAAGGTACAAAGGAATAGATTTTGTCTTTTAGGATATCAGCAAAAAGTTTATTGCAGCTGTTCTTCCTGACATATTCCCTGCTTTTCTCCAAGAAGATAAGGATATTTTCTATTTCTTCTCCTCCTCCTCCTCCTTCTGCTCCTCCTCCTTTCTCTGTATGTATTCTGTTTCATACAAGGTTGGAAGGAATAATGACTGAGTTATTGAAAACATTGCAAATGGATATGCAGGGGTGTGAGAAACGAAATACAGATGAGATGGGAAAACCAGAAGGATAACTTCATTCTTTCATTTTTGAAAAGATTGCAGAGTTGGCTGTGCAACTGGAGAGGTTACAGGCAGAGACAGAATCATTTGAGATGCCAGTACCACTGTTAAAAGGGGAACAAAAATTTCGGATTGGGTGACTGAGATCAGGAACTTTTGACAGCTCCCAACAGATGAAAGAGAGAAGCAAATTGGGGTAAAGTGCAGATAATGCCCCCAATGCCCCACTTTCAGTTTCAGGTCCACATAGTCCTTGGGCAGGGCAGGGAGCCAAGAGGTAGAAGACACCAACAAGGGTGATAGAGTTAAAGAGAAACATCCTGTTTTCAGGGAAAGGGTTAATATTGAGCCAAGCACACTGCTGGAGGAGGGGCCTGGGATTAAAAAAACACATTATAAATGTTTAATCAGATTTTCTCAGTAATTGTGTAGCACAGGCCTGCTAATGGTGCTGATCATGATTATGGTGAGATAAAGTGGCATAATATAGACAAGATAGATTGAGGTTTTTAAAGAGGCTATTGTTTCCTACAGAATGTACTTCCCCTTCATGTTAAAGAAATATTAACTAACTGGGTTACTTAAAGTAGAGTTACTCCCTAAGACTCAAACAATTTGTTAACAGTTGTGTTAGAGGCTGGTTACAACAAAGTTTAATGTGGTGGAGGGAGAAAGCTGTGAATATTGAACACCAAAATAGAGCAAGAGGAAAGAATATTTTTTAAAGATCAATTGCTTGGTGAAGGGCAATATTCTGACCTACAAAAGCAAATTCAATTTGATGATGCTGTTATAGAAATGTCACTTGGTAGCTTTAAAAACATGAGAGAAGGTTTAGGAGGCCAGGAAAAGATCCACCTCATTCACTGAGATTGCACAAAGCTCTGGGGAAGCCTTAACAGTTCTTGCAAAGATGAGTTTCAGCTGTTGACAAATCCATATCAGGCCCTGATATGAAACAGGTATTGATAGAGATCATGGTATTTTCGAATTCAAATACCAAATGTAAAAAAGTTATTAGACCATTAAAGACACAAGGAGCACAAATAGATATGTAAATAAAGGACATGAATAATATTGGCTCTCACAAGCATCATACCAGCATCATACGACAAGCTATAACTATAGCTTGACTTGAGGTCTCAGATATCAAATTACCTGGTACTTTAATTGTGAATATGGTCACTTACAAAGGAAGGATAACTAAACTGCTCAAAGTCTCAAGACTCAAAATGTGTAGTATGTTAACTGCGAGAAATATGGTACTTTCTGGTCAAGAAAGATTCCTGAGATATAAACCAGAAAGAAAGCCTCAGGGTTTTCAGATGCCATGACAAGGGATGTCATTGGACTAATGACTACAGGTCTAGAAAGGATAGAGAAGATAATTTCTTGCTGGTGCAAAAGAAAATGGACTGCCTGCCATCTCAAGGCACCACAGCAAAAATTACAAGCCATTAAGACCTTATGGCTGACATACTCCTAATTTTATGGGGAAGAGCTCTTTCACAGCAATGTGGTACTCAAATATATATATTTCTGTAGTTCCAAAGACAGCTTTTGATGAAATGGGGGGGGGAGTAGTAGATGCTCCTGTGGAAGGTATTGATATGTGTTGTCAAAACAAGCACAGGCTGTGACAATTGTCAAAACACAGGACGTCACAGGGATTGAGTTTCCAAAATCTTAAAAGGAGCCACTGCTGAAAAATCAATGGCCCTACCCTTAAAATGGCTTAATATCAAGCCAGTTTGGGTAGGTCAATGGACCTTAACTAAGGATAAATTGCAGGTCCTTAAACAGGTAGTACAAGAGCAGCTGGAGTTTCTCCATATAGAAGAGCCTACCAGCCCATGGAATTTCCTTGTATTAAAAGAAATTCCCTTGTTGTAAAAAGAAATCAAGAACATGGATGATGTTAGCAAATTTAAGAGCAGTAAGTAATAATCCAATCAATGGCCCTTTACAGCCTAGAATTTCTTTATCTTCTTTATTACTTAAGTGAAGGCTTATGATAGAAATTGGTTTAAAGATAATTTTTTTCACAATTCCTTCTCATGAGCATGATAAGGAAATGGTTGCTTTCTCAGTACTTACTTATACTAATAATAACCAGTAAAGTGATATCATTGGAAAGTTCTTCTATGGGGAATGTCAAATAGTCCAGTGAAACAACTTCTAGAAACAATTTGTAGGCAATTTCCTCAATCTACTATTTATTATTACATGGATCATATTTTGTTGGCTGATTCTGACACAGATACTGGAGAGAAAACGTTTAAGGAAACAAAACTTTCTGCTATTCTGTCGGTTACAGATTGCTCCTGAAAAAATACACAGAGGAGATTCTGGTTTTGGGGTTGTAAAATAACTGAACCAAATTCTAACCACAAAAGATTCAGATGTTTAGAGATCAGTTGCAAATTCTTAATGAGTTTCAAATTTTAATGAGAGATATTAATTAGTTGGAGTCTACAATTGGACTAACTACTCATAAGTTAATTGATATATTTCACATACTCCAAGAAAATTTAGATTTAAAAACAGTCCAAGATGGTTAACAACTGAGGCAGAGAGAAAGAGTTATCTCTGGGAGAATAGAGACTGCAAGATGCATATATGGATTGAATTGATCCTAAACTTTTATTTTGGTTATTTTGCCTTCAACTCATTTTCCTTCTGTTCTGATTATGCAAAGGCAAGATAGTATGATAGGATGTATTTTATTAGCACACAAACAAAGTTAAAATTTAAAGACTTCTTACATAGAGATGGTTTCTGAATTAGTCATAAAAGGTAGAATAAGAATACATCTACTGTTAGGAACAAACCCAGTTGAAATTTTGGTGCCTTTTACAAATGATGAGATAATGTCATTATGCATAATCAGTCTTTTCATGGACTCATGCCCCTTCATCAAAGCCTTGTTGTTTCTGCTAGATTTTGCTGCTGCAATGGATTCATGTTTGGTATTTGCTATTGAGCTAGATTGCTATTATCCTGATAACAAAGAGGAAAATTGATTCAAGTAACCACTTCTAAACTGGTCCACAAAATCCTTTCCTATTAGCCTTGTTTTTCCTCTATCTCATGTTGGTGTGTTAGAAGGGAAGTTGAAGAATTTAAGAATTCTAAATTAAGTAGGTTTTTAAAAACCCAAACGTACAGTAAAAATTTAAAGAAAAAATTCAATTACATGGCAACAAACCAAGGAAGAAGAATATGCCCTGCTTGTAACTAAACTCCATTACCTTCAGAAATAACCCAAAAATTGCCACCCCAAAAAAGGGGGAAGGAAAGGAAAGGAAAGGAAAGGAGAGAAGAGAAGAGAAAAGGAAAAGAAAAGAAAAGAAAAGAAAAGAAAAGAGAAAAGAAAAGAAAAGAAAAGAAAAGAAAAGAAAAGAAAAAAGAAAAGAAATTTGAAATCTGGAAGACTGATGTGTTTTATTTTGCAAAATTAGGAAAATTAAACTATGTACGGTGTAGAATTGATGTATATTCATGATTTCAATGGACAACTGCTTTGACTTCTGAAGGAACTGATTTTATCATTATACATTTTTTGTAAATAATGGCAATTACGGTGATATCTACACAAATTAAGTCTGGTAATGCCCTGGCATATCTCCAGTAAGATGAAGTAATTCCTTGCATTTTATAATATAAAGCACATTACAGGTATATCATACAGTAGTACTGGACAAGCAGTTGTAGAAAAATCTAATCACATTTTAAAAGAAATGTCTATAAAACATACAGGAACACTAAAGATCCCAAGAGATAGACTAAACAGTGCCTTCTTTTCTTAATGTTAATGAGAAACAAACAACAGCAGCCAAGAGACACTGAGTTATAAAACAAACAAACAAACTTTAGAATTTAAGTAGTATATGTACTCTATGGATGTACTAGCAGCATAATGGAAACTTGCAATACTTTTGAATTGGGAACAAGGTTTTATTTATGTTTCTACAGTGAATGCAAATATATAATCACCATCAAACCTTATAAAGATTAGATTTGACCAATGACGTCCTCTTCTTAGATGAGACATGAATGTCTCTACATGCCAATGAATCTTTTTGGCTACCTGTTCTTTATGACTGATTATTACATGCCATTCTTTCATATAGCATGGATAGAGATTTATATTACCATTTGGTTACACATTCCAAATGTGACAAATGTCTTTTTAAACATATGACAGATGCCTTTTTAAACATAATTACTATTGTATATTTATTTATTTTATATACATGAGTACACTGTCACTGTGTTCACACACACAGAGAGAGAGAGAGAGAGAGAGAGAGAGAGAGAGAGAGAGAGACCAGGGCATCAGGTCCTATTAAAGATGGTTGTGAGCCACCATATGATTTCTGGGAATTGAACTCAAGACCTCTACAAGAGCAGTCAGTGCACTTAACCACTGAGCCATCTCTCTAGCCCTGATAGATGCCTATTATATGCTCAAACGTAGTGAAGAGAATCATCACTATTGAAATTGTGCAGAGACTGTTTCAGCCAGGACTTCAGATAAGCCCTGTATTTTATTATCCCATATAGATTAGAAAGCAGCAAATGAGATATACCTAGCTCTCCTTGGACTTCTCCAATATCCCAATTTTCTTAGGCTCTCTGAAATATATATTTACTCCCAGACAGCGGAAAACAATTTTAAAGAAATAACATGGCCCCCTATTCCCAAGAGGTGAGCTGTGTAGTTTTTTGGTAGTTCAGTGATTTAAGAGTGTTTGCTGTCATTTAGCAGGGCTGGTTTCAAGTTGTTAATTATTATAGTATGGGAGGAAATAAAGTAAATATCATTAAAATCAAGAATCTCTCTTTCACTTTCTCTCTTAATTCACTACAAGCTTTCTTTCCTAGTGTTTATGGAAGGCAGGGTAAAGAGAATAAAGGGGGAAAATGAAGGGATATATGAATAAAAGGATAAGAGAATGAATTATTATATCTACTTTTTTATTATATCTACTTTTAGACTTAATAAAGAAACATTGCTCAAATATTTTACAATTCTATGAATTATATAGCAAATATACCTTGAAAGAAATTTATATTTGCTATAACTTACTATACACATGTTTCAATTCTGGTTTAAGGTATCATATATATGCAACTCATTGAAAATTTTGATAGAATATTTGAGTCCTTGAAAGCTAGTAATATAAACTGTTTAGGATAATTAAGAAATGTAAGCTAGTAGTCATCTATAAATTATCAAACTTGTAGTCTTGTTACGTAGTAGTTCAGTTAATTATAGAAATAAGCTTTATTGTGGCCTCCTGTATATGTTTTCAAAGTTAACCAGAAATAAATAGCTAAAAATATGAAACATTAGTCTATTAAGATTTACTTTAGATAAATAGGTCTATCTAAAATGTCTTCAAACACTTCAGAGATCTACAAAATATGCCATTTAAGGTGTTTTAGTAATAAAAGGCTCTTTTGAGAGAGACACCTCAGCTCCTGAAGGCACCTCAATATACTTCAAAGAGACACTGAAGAACCTCCATGTAAAGTTTGCTTCAAATATGGGGAAGATGGTCATTGTAAAAAAAAATACAAACAAAAACAAAGAAACAAACAAAAAACTGTCTCTACCTCTATTGTTGACAGCATGCAGTCCAAACTGTGGAAAAGAAAGACACTGGAAAGTCAACTGATCCCCTTGGCAAGACAATGTAGGCAGGTCTTCAAAATTCCTGCTTCACAGAGGAGTTGGCCAGATTTCTTGGCCTGTCAGCCAAATATTGGATACCCCACGAATACAGAAGAACCTTTTGTGACTGAACATGTAGCCAGCAGTCTGTCATTTCTTGAGACTAGGGAGCGGCTTGTGCTCCATTTCCTGTCTACTCAGGTAATATTCATTGTTGTCAGGTCTCTGATGGGATTGAAGACTAGATAGTTATAGTCTTATAGTTTTCCTTATTAAATAATAAAGACATAAAAGTTTAAGTCGCTTAGGATATGGAAATATGTTTTAGAGTTTTAGAGCCTAAAAAGATATTTTTAAGTTGATAAATGCAAGTTATGATAAGAAATTAATTTCAGTATCGAATTTTGGTCTGACAAAGAAAAAATATTAGATTGTTAAATACTTTATCCAAATTTACCAAATAAAAGTAGACTAGAAAATGCAAGTATAATTCTTATCCAGTATTTATTATAATTATTCTTATTGGATATAGAGAAAAAGTGATACCTGGGACTAAAAGGGGGAAATATAATGAGAATATTTTTTTCTTTAAAAACACAATTATGTTATGTGATTATGTTTTTGGTTTAATACCAAGTGTGGGATATGGAGTGCTTCAGAGTGTCCACAGTACTAACTTTAGTTTGTGTTGTACTCTAGGAGGTTTGTGATTTTTTCCAGTATACATATGAAATTCTGGGGACTCTTGAGAGTTTACAAATATGAGAGCCCCAAGAGAGCCTCTAGCAGCTGCTGCTCCCCTTATTGCTCTCCTGGATGATACTGCTTCCTGCTGCTGTTGGTTACTGTTGCTGCTTGTTCTGTTGTAGCATTTGTTCTTTTGCTGCATTTGTGATTGCTGGATTGCTAGATTACTGGATTGCTGCATTGCTGGTTTGCTGATTGGAGATATTCTAATACCTGGGAACTCGATGCCCCTAATCAGATGGAAATGATATGAAAAAACACCTATACCCCTTTCCCATCTAACCCTTTTTCTTACCTATCTGGTGTTTGAAGTTTGAAAGTGATTGTGGTGGATAGTGGTAGATATAAGAACTAAAAAATGTAGCCAAAAATTATGAATAAATACACACTTTATTACCCTTGTGTTTGATTCATAGATGTATAAAATTTCAATATCTTCTTAGGATATTTTTCATTTGATGAGGATATAGTATTCTTCCCCATCTCTTTGTATTAATTTTGGTTTGAAGCCTGTTTTTTTCTTTTCTTTTCTTTTCTTTTTTTAGATATTAAAATAGTTACACTGACTTGTTTTGGTGTTTAATTTAACTAAAATTATTTTTCTATTTCTTATTATCCCCAGGTGCTTTGTAGCCTTGATATTTAAGTCAATTTCTTGCATAAAACTGAACAATGGATCCTGTTTTCAAATCCAGTCTGTTTAGCCTATGCCTTTTCACTGGGGAACTGAGGCAATTGATGTGGAGAGCAATCAATGAGTAATGCTTTTTGATGCTTGTAATTTTGTTGTGATGGTGTGGATGAATCAATCTACCCACACACATAGATACCTGCCCCTTTTCTGTAGCATTGATATGTATTCTTCCTCTGTTAGTTTCATATTTAAAGCCAGAATTTCTATTCACAATCTTGCTTTGAGTGTTATGGATACCATATATGTCAGCTTATGTCTCCTTCCTTGGTCTGCAGCATTCCATGGAATTTGTGAATTGTGAAATGTCTTACACCTGTGAAGAACATACAGGAAGAGTTGAGCTTACTCGCAGGGTTGACCTCTTCAGCTCTATAAATTGTGAAACTCTGCTTAGACTTGTGGCTATATCTGACCTAGGACATATCTGATAGCTATGTCTGTACAATCCTCTGCTACCCACCAAGAGTTTTGGAACTTCCCACTGGCCCACATACCTTTCCTTGGTTTCTATGTAGTCTCCAAATATGGAACGTAACTTTTAACTGCTGGATATTCTTTGTCCACCACTGAATACTATTTGTATGTGCTTGCTGTTCCTCTTTTTCTCCTGCAACAAATTATCCCAGCAAAAGTTACAAATTATCCCTGTGATTAAAGCCAAATACCAATAATTATACTGTAACAATGATTATCATAATAATAAATTTACTAATCTTTTGTACTTTTATTTCCAGGCTCTTAATTAAAATTATATTTGCCAGCTCTACTGAGTGATAGAAAATTGACTGACAGAATTCTAATAGACTTTATAGACTTTATAGAAGCTGTCAATATCAAACTGGTATTTCTTAACTTGTGCCAAGATACAGTTACTCATAAATTCAGTGACATTAGATGGAGGAAATTAGTAAGACTACTAAAATAAGAATATATTCTATCACTTATCATGCCAGCTATAAGATTTAATTTGTCTCACTTACCTATTGGTTTTTAACTATCTGACCAGTTATCAAAATCAAAATTCAAACTCTTTTCTTTTTTTCTCCTTTTCGAGACTATTTTTCTAGTTTGTACCTACTTTAGTATCACTCAAATATACTGCCAGGTGATATTAGCTCCAACCATATATTTGAACTTATTTTTCTTAGTGTATATATTTTGCCATGGAAAGAGAAATATTGTCCTCATCAGTGAAATGCTAATCCCTTGGAGATTTTATCCCCATCATTGATGTACCCTTTAAATATAGGATAAGACAGATAATTAATGCTGTTGAGACTATGATTCATAAAATTATAACTAATATGTTGGATTCTCCTCTACTTCATGGGACCTTCTGATAAAAACCTTGAATAGATTTATATCTCATACCACTTGCAAACTCCCAATTCTCTGCCTTATTCTCAAAAATAAAGGAACAAATATATAAATAAATATAAAGGTAAATTTAAAAAACAAAGATGCTTTGCATATAATTGGAGAGATCTGATAGTTGCAACTTAAAAGCACACCCGAAAGCTGTAGAACAAAAAATTAAGCAAACATACCTAAGAGGTATAATAGCAGAAAATAATCAAAAACTGTGCTGAAATCAATAAATTAAAAACAAAGAAAATAATACAAATAATCAATGAAACCAAGAGTTTGTTCTTTGAGATCAACAAGATAGACAAAACTGTAGCCAAACTAACTTAAAATGCAGATAGTATCCAAACAAACAGAATAAAACGAAAAGTGGTACAGAACAGGAATTGAAGAAAGCCAAAGAATCATTAGGTATGAAAAGCATATATTCCACAAAATTAGAAAATCTAAACAAAATGAATGATTTTTCTTGATAGATACCACTTAACAAAGTTAAATCAAGAGCAGGTAAAATTGTCCTGTACCCCTTAAGGAAATAGAAGCACTCATTAAAAGTCTCTCAAGAAAAGTCCAGGGCAAGATGTTTTTAGTGAAGAATTCCACCAACCTTTTAAGGAATGAATACCAATACACTTCAAACTATTTCATAAAATAGAAACAGAAGTAATATTGCTAAACTCATTCTATGATGCCACACTATCCTGATACCTACTAAATCACACAAAGACTCAACAAAGAATGTGAATTTCAAACAAATTTCTGCATGAATATTGATCCAAAAATATATAATGAAATACTTGCAAATCCTAGAACTCCTCAGAAACATTATCTACTGTGATCCCAGCTCCATTTCAGGGATGCAGTCATGGTTCAAGTCAAGCTATCACTATTCGCAGATGATATGCTAGTATACTTAAGTGACCCAAAAAACTCCACCAGAGAACTCCTACAGCTGATAAACAACTTCGGCAAGGTGGCCGGCTATAAAATCAACTCGAGTAAATCAGTAGCTTTCCTATACTCAAAGGACAAGCAGGCTGAGAC
>BDUI01000077.1:455444-475823 GCA_002335545.1 Apodemus speciosus
GGGGTAGGGAAAAAGACACATGGGACATTGGGGGGGGCGGGGAAACCAGGAAAAAGGGAAATGAAATGTAAATAAAAATATATCCAATAAAAAATGTGTAAAAAAATAAAAAGAAAAGAAAACTGCTCAATGTAATCCAGCATATAAACAAACTGAATGAAAAAATCCACACAATTGTTTCATTCGATGATGAAAGTCTGGCAAAATCCAACAGCCATTCATGATAAAAGTCTTGGAAAGAGCAAGGATACAAAGTGCATATCTAAACACAATAATGTCAATAAACACCAAGCAAATAGCCAACATCAAATTTAATGGAGAGAAACACAAAAAACCTCTATTAAAATCACTGTGAAGATAAGTCTGTTCACTATCTCTGTATTTATTCAACATAGTACATGAAGATCTAGCTAGATCAATATGAGAACTAAAGGAGATTAAGAGATACAAATTGTAAAGGGAAAAGCCAAAGTTATGCTGTTCAAAGACAGTATGATGGTATACATAAATGACCCCAAAATTCTACTGGAGTACTCCTTTAGCTCATAAACAACTTCCACATATTGTACAGATACAAAATCAACTCAAAAAAGAAACATTATCCCTCCTTTATACAACTAATAAATGAGCTAAAAAAGAAATTAAGGAAACAACATGCTTTACAGTTAAAATATCTTGGTGCTTTAAAATATCTTGGTGCTTTAAAATATCTTGGTGTAACACTAACCAACCAACTGAATGATCTGTATTGTAGCTGTCTAGCAGTTTTGGTCAATTTGGGTACACTTGGAAGGAGAGCTGTGGCTGAAAGAGAACCTACCTATGACAAGAGAAATAATGAGCCAAGACAAAGTTCTTTCTGATCAAAGCCTAAGGTTTAATACCTTTACTTGGAATAAATAGGGGAGAAACCAGAGACCTCTTTTTTGTTCTGGCTGAGTTGAGATGCAAAATGAGCTCAGCAGGTGGTCCACTCCTAAAGATTCTGGCAAGAAAATGCAAATGCAATGAGGCCAGAAGCTGTCTCCAGCCTGGCTATGAAAATCATTGCAGGTTTTGCCAACTCAAGGCTCGAGGGAAAGGCACACACTGTATGACAAGAACTTTAAGCCTCAGAAGAAATTGAGGAAGATATCAAGAGATGGAAAGCTCTCACATGATCATGGATTGGTTAGATTAACATTGTCAAAATGGCCATCTTACCAAAAGCAATCTCAGAATTCAATGAAATTCTCATAAAAATTTGAACTGAATTATTTACAGACCTTGAAAAGGCAATTCTCAACTACATAAGGAAACAAAACAAAACAAACAAACAAAAACAAACAAAAAAACCCAACCCAACAAACAAACAAAATACCAGAATATCTAAAATAATCCTGTAGAATAAAAGGACTTCTAGAGGTATCAGCATTCATAATTTCAAATTGTACTACAGAAAAATTATAATAAATACTGCATGGTATTGGCATAAAAAGACAGGTTGATCAATGGAATCAAATAAAAGATCCAGAAATGAAGTCAGACACCTAAGGATATTTGATTTTTGACAAAGAGGCCAAAATCACACAATGGGATAAAGAAATCATCTTCAACAAATGGTGCAGGTTTAACTAGATGTCTGGGTGGAGAAGAATATGCATAGATCTGTATTCATCACAGTACATACTAAGTCTAATATGAGAGAAAATGTAGAATAGCCTTTAACACATTGGTACAGGGGACAATTTCTTGAACAGAACATCAATTGCTCAGATTAACAATAAATGGGATGTCATGAAACTGAAAAAATCTCTAAGGCAGACGACACAATCAATAATACAAAAATGAAAAGACATTTTGAGATTTTCAGGTAATTAGATGGAAATACAAAATAACAACCTGAGTGAGGTACCCCAGACCAAGAAAGACATGCGTAGTCCTCACTTATAAGTGGATATTAGCCATAAAATGTATATAACCATGCTACAATCCACAGACACAAAGGAGCTATATAACAAAGAGACCCCAAGAGAAGATTCTTGGCTCTCACTTAGGAGAAATAAAATAGGTACTGGAGGTGGGGGGAGGGAGGAAAATGGATGGAGAGAATCTGGGTTGGGAGGAAGATGTAGGGAGAGTGGGAGGGGCTGATGGGGTGAGAGATTGCTGAGAGAGACAGCAAAACTTTGTGGAGGTCATCTCTGGGACAATCTAAAGTCCTGAGTTGAAGGATCCCAGGAATCTATAAGGGTAACTGTAGCTAGAACTCTTAGCAGCTGGGAACATAGAGATTGAAGTGGCCACCTCCTGTAGGCAAGCAGGCCAACTCCTCTAGAGTGAGGAGAACACACAAAACCTTCAGCCCAATTTTTTGTCCTTCATACAACATGTGCAAGGCTAAGGTTGGAATAGAGATTTAAGGAACAGAGATTATGGCTGAGGGATTGACTGACCCAACTGAGATCTACCCCCATAGGAGAGTCGACCCTTGGCAGTATTAATGATACTATTCAATGATTGCAGTCAGGAACCACGACTGTCTTCTGATAGGCTTCATCCAGCAGCTGATGCAGATGCAGAAACCAACAACCAAACATTTGTTTGAGATCAGGAGTCTTGTGGAAGAATGAGGGGAAAGAGAAAGGGAGCTGAAGAGGTCAARGACCCAAAGAAGACATACAGAGTCAATTAATCTGAGCCAATGGGGCTCACAGAGACTAAATCAGCATACAATGAGTATGCATGGGCTGGACCTCCTATATATTTGTAGCTCATGTGCAGCTTGGTCTTCAAGTGGGACCTCTAACAATCGGAGCAGGGGCTGTCTGTGACTTTGTTACCTACCTTCAGATCCCTTTCTCCTAGCTGGCTGCCTTGACTGGCCTCAGTGGGAAAGGAAGATCTCTGGAGTATTGAAGTCAATGAGGAACAGGAACAGTTCTGCTCCAAACTGGCATGTCAGGGCAGGGTTTTACCCATGTGGGATCCCCTTTAAGAGGAAGTGGGAGAAATTAATGAGAGGAGGGGTATGTGAGGGTGAAACTCAGAGTAGACAAATAAGGGTGGACAGGGTGGACTGCAATCGGGATGTAAAGGAAATAAGAAAAGAAAAGTAATAGTAACAAGAGCACCAGTTTGGGCTGTGGAATTTTCTCCTTTTAACATTACTACATTCAGGTCATCAACATGCACTTTCCTCTTGCATTATTTTGGGCTTAGAAAAATATACCAAACTTAATGAATAATTCATCGTAATGGCAACAGAGTTATTTGCCCTAAAGCAGTGTGGCCTTTGGATATTTAAATGACAACTTTTTTTGAAGAGGACCTTGTTGAAATGACTTCACTTCTCAGTTACAGTATTACATCTACGACTTCTACCGCTATTACCATATATTTAAGCACACAGTGCAACATTTCCAGGTAGAGGCACTAAATTACACTCGCTTATCTTTAGAACGTATTTATCTTGTGTGGCTCAAATTTTGAAAGGAATAAAATGCAGGTCCGCCTTCAGCTCTCTCTCTAAGGCCCTAGATACTAACATTTTATGCTGAATGGTATTTTTGTTTGACTATTTTAGATACTTCATCCTTAAAACAGTCTTATTAGTTCTTTATGAATTTAACATCAAATATCCCAATCCTACTCATCCCTCATCTGGGATCTCACACCTTTCCCCTGGTACCTGTGTTGCATGTAAATTTAAATGCCCAAGCTGATTTCTGCTAGGCTCTGTGTTCAGCAGCTGTCCCAGTCTCACTCAGCTCCCATGCTAGCTCTCCCTGTCTCTGCTTGCTGCTTGCCTGGTGCTGGAGGCTGGCTTGCTAAATTGACCAAACCCATTATTTTCCTGAAAATGCCTGGAGCTACTGCTCTATTCCACCCATGGGGCTGGTCAGTAGACCCACAACAATAGTCCCAGTCTCACTCATTTTCCTTTAGCCCCATGGAAGGAGAATACTAGAGACTTAAATATTCATACGAGCCAGATTTGTATCTGTAAATCCGTGCAAAGAGCACACAACTAAGTTGTAATATTATAAGCTGCACAACTAGATTGGGCAGAATTACCATTATGCTACTCTATTCCTGAGCTATGAGATCCCTAGCTACTTGTGGCTCCTCCAGGCCACATGGGTCTGCTCCATCATCCAACTCCTCTTCCTCCGTCTTCTTCTCTTTCTTCTTCCCTCACCCTGTTCTCTTTTCTCCCTTCCTCCCTTCCCTTCTTTAAAACTTCCAGCCCCACCTTTCCCTTCCGCTGCCCAGTCACAGGCTCTAGCCTTTATTTGACCTGTTAAACTGGGGAGCAGGTTCACACGCAATCACTTAAGTATGTAAGACCCGAAAAAACGAAGGCACCCCAGCATCCCACGCCTCCAAAGGTGACACCCAAATCACTCGCAAGAAACGGTCTTGATGCAACAGCAAGAGGATTTTTATTCCAGAGGCTTTGGGATTCACAGTCGTACACCACGCAGGGGTAGAAGACTGTGGACCCCGAGTGCAGAATTAGGACAGCTTTTATACGTTTACAACAAAACCTGCATATAGCAAACTAATCATTCCTTAACATCGAGAGCCCGAGCAGAGCAAGCCAATCAACTTGTACCACTCCATAGTTTCTAAGCCAATCAGTTTACATTATCCAAGTCTGCACTCTGAGGACCAATCAGTTTCCTATAGAAGCCAGATATCAACTAGTTAGCTCATTTCCCCTTACAGGGCCAGGATCACATACCCATTTTCCCTTACTGGGCCAGGATCACTTATTCAAGGCCCTTTTGCCTACTTCCTAACTGGGCTCAAGGAATGTGACCTTAGACCTAGTTTCTAACAAAGAGCTGGCTAAACTTCTGACTTCTTGGGGTCATTTAAGAGTTAGGCACGGGATTTTTAGGCTGTAATTCTCATCCTTTCAGTACATGATCCACATCAAAGTACAAACACCATGAAGGCAATCTACAACATGCCTGGCTTCCACCTTTGCAGCCTTCCCCTCAACAAAGAAAAAAAAACAACAAAAATAAACAAACAAAAAACTTGTGGAAGTTGTAGTGTGTCACAGTATGCCACAGAGCATACCTTTTTGTTCATATTCCTTTGTTTTCAAATGTTCATTGCAAAGAGTCTTTGGTCTAGTACAAGGTCTCTTGCTTCTACTGGAACTCCTGTTGGATATCCCGTTGTTGCCCTGTGTCGTGGAGATCGTGTAGTTTTGGGTCTGTAGGACTGACCCCTTCACTTACTCTAAGAGTTTACCAGTGAGGTAGATGTTGTTTGGGCCAATTCAAAGCTCTGGTTCTGGGCTTTAAAAATATCTTAGCTAGATAGCCCACCAGCTCTCCATACCCATACCACTGGGGCTGGCTCCCCTTCTCTGCCTCAGTAGGCCCATCCAAAGATGTAGCCAGCAATATACAGAGGCAGCTGCCAAGTCTCTTACTCTCAGTCACAGACTGGCTCACCCACAATCCCACAAATAGGGCTAGATCTACCCTGTTGTTCAGGGGTGGTGCAGGTCCTGCTCTCTGGAGCATTGCAGACAGTGAGGTACAGGGTCAGTTCTCCCACTCTGATAACTTCAAAGTTTCATTTCATCTCCAGCTAGCTCTTTTCTCTGGGAGTCCTTCCAGGCCTGTGGCAATGGCTGGACTTGTGCTTCTCTCAGGGTCACTTATTTCAGGGAGGGTTTAGGGTACTAACAAATCAGATGTGCATAGATCAGCACGCTGAGCACAGGCATTGCCTCACCTTCCTGACTGATGCTCATGTGACATAGATACATCATTTGTATGAAAATCTATATTGTTTGGTTCACTTCACATGGCCTATTTCATTTAGCACAGTTTCATCTAGGATCATCTATATTGTTCTGCATGGGGGATGAAAGGTTTCTATGCAGCTATTGGCAATTTTAGTTATTGGGAGAGAGAGAGATGCAATTTACTTTATGAGTGTAGTTACTGTTATGTGTACTAAGTTCCAGTGGAAAACTGTATTTTCTAGAATATTTGTTCCCTGCTTCTAAAAAGGACACAAAAATGAGTGTTTAGGGAAAGAGTTTGTAGGCAGTGAATATGATCAAAGCACATTGTACAAAAAAGTAAAAGAACTAAAAAAATTAAATAAGTAAATAAACAAGCAAATAAATAAATAACACAATATACATGTATATATAATGAAGATTTGAATAGTCATGGGAGTATTGGTGGTTAAAAAAAGTGGGTAAAATAATGAGGTAGAGTACTCAAATTTTCAAAAAAATTTAAAAAAACAATAATTCTTAATTTTAAGTGTCAAGTCAGTTTTGCAATGTTTAGTATTCACATTAATATAATAAGATGTTTTATTGTTAAGAAACATGRTTTCAATAATTAAAATAAAATGCTTATGGTTATTTAAAAACCTAAGTTCACAGTTCTTAAAATTCTCAATGTTAATATTGTTTTATATTTCTCTCTTGCTTTCTCACTTGCTGAAATGTTGCTCACCTAATTCTTTGTGTGCATTGTTATTACTAAATGAATCTTCAACTACTACAACGAAGTTATAAGTCTGTAGGGAGACGTAGTTATCCATAAGAAAATCGTGCTTTTGTTTTCTAAATTTTCCAAATTCTGGCCACATTTTAAAACAATGAATAATTGGAGCAAACGAGTAATATAAATCAGGTATACTCAAGATGCCAATGAGGAGTGAGTGGAAGAGCATAGCGGAAGAACATCTTCATAGGAATAACATGCCAAGTTTGAGGATACCTTTCAGATGTCTCTGTGTCAGTTTTCAAGGTTAATGCTTCTTAATGCGAATGAAATTTCATTAAAGTAATATTTACTTTTCAGTTTAGAACATGTATTTATTTCAGGTAGTCATGCCACCTAGAAATTTCTTGATTATGGATGGGAAATCCCACCATCAAGTAGCATCATACATCCAAATGACAATAAATATGTGCCCTGCATGATGGTTGTTTAGATTAAAACTCTCATTAAAATTATAATCATGATGTGTCTAAGACCATGCTTCAATACCTTAATTTGTATCCATGACATATCCCGAGAATAAACATGTATTTTGTTTGGTTTGCTTGCTTACTAGGGCTGACCAAGCATTCACCTTTAGTTATGAAAAATCTCAGACCTTTTCAGTTTTAGGTGTTAACAACGTGTACTGAAATGGACAAAGCCTGGAAGCTGTGTGATAAATAATGTTAGAGAAGCTAATACTTTCTCCTTCTTTTCTAAGACACTTTTATTTTTAATCTATATTGAAGCAAATGAAGGGGAGTAGCATGCTAAAATCACACATATTTTGCCGTCTTGAATTTAAAGGTTTTTTTTTTTGCAAATTAAACTATGTTAATACTATAAGTCTACTGGCATAGAATATATAAAAGGCTATAACTGCAAATAATAAAATTAGTACTTCTGTATAATTTTAAAGAATATTTGTAGACCTTTTTAGATATGATTATATATTGATAAACTCATTAAATTCACAACTGACCAGGTTATATAAGTAATCATATCAAAACTTGAGTTTCATGAAGGGACAGGAAACAAATGTTAGTTGTTTATAATATAATTTATAAACATATTTTAGGAAAATGATAATTATTCCAGGATAATTTTATATTATAGATACATTATAATATGTATTTATTAATACTATGGAGATAATATTTTTTCAACTTGGGGTACTTTGTGAGGTCTGATACATGATCTACACCCTTGAAACAGTCCATACCTTTAATATGACAAAGTATACCCTGATTAAATTCACACTTAGAGTGTTCTAACTTCAGGGTAATTTTGTATTCTGAAAACAGGCCTCTATTTCAGTGCCTAATTTTTTTTCTGTTATGTAAGTTAGCATTTCACACCTTAGTGCCACCACCATTCATATCCCAAACTAATTGCACCACTTTTTGGTATTGTGAATTTGTAGTAATATTTTTTCAAGACAATCTGGCATATTTTCCTTACATAAACAAAACAAAGGAAGAAACAAACAAACAAAAAACTAAACTAAATTGTACCAAGGAAACCCTATAATTACTTGGTATCTAAGTGAGAAATAGAACATATTTGCAATAGATTATAAGAAGAAAGTTAGAGGACTGGGAAGCTGATGATAGTCCTGCATACCTGAGGGATCAACTAACAATTAGAGTCATACAAGTAATGTCAGTGATCCTGACATTGTGTAAAGACAATGATTCTATGGCTTATAATTCACTACAAGTTTTGATTTCTTTTTATAATTTTAGGAGATCTTTAGTAAAAAACCACCAGTTATAAACAATGGCTACTGGATTATAGGCTTCTTTTTTGGTTTTATATTTCTTTTGCCCAGTAGCTCAGGATTTTGTTTGTAGTTCTATATACATTAAGCTTTAAAACTTCATGCAAATATGATCTTGTAAAGAAAAAAGTTATACTTTCTTATAACACATTGCAATTTGTGTGGGGTGGCTGTCTATGAGTTCTGGCATCTAGCAGGGTGGGTGGAAAAATTACAATTTAATGTTTTATTTTTATGGAAGTACTGTTACAGTGTCTTTAATTTCCAAAAAGCTTTTGTACTTTGAATGAAAATTATAAAGATTAGTTGCCTTGGAAACTGAGCAGGTTTACAGAATTTTGAATACATTATTAACTCATTTTCATGTAGCTATATCATACTTAAATAAAAAGAATATTGGCTTTATAGTTGTCTTATATTTCTATGCAGTACAATATAAGTTATTGCATATAAATTATGATACAATCTCTAAAATAAAATCATCATTGTTTTTCAAATGTTCTTGAGTCTACTTTTCATTCCTAAGAGAAGTTATTTGTTCAGTATATACAACTTCTTGGTGGTTTTATCGTGCATATCATATCTGTAGGAACTATACTAGGGTTTTTCTATAATTGAAAATTTTTATCCTATTCTAAATGTGATTATCTCTAATCATATTGGTCAACTTATTTTGCAGCTACATCTCTTCTTATGATTCAATAGTCAGCATATTTAATTTTAATACAAATAATGAAAATTAATTTAACTTGACCTATCAATAGTCATCTGAGTTAGTCAACAATAGCATCAGAAGTTTGCAGTACAATACCTCTTGCATCTCCCCACACCCCCAAAAGATTAAGCAGCAAAAGCCTAGTGAATATTATGAGATGTAGTTAGTCTTAGGCAATGTTGTCTTTAGATCATTAAATGTGTGCACTGTGGGAAAGATCTTATTTTGTTCACCTTCCCTTTTGATTCTTGGTTCATAGTTGACTAGTTTGTTCTTTCACAGGCATCTGACATGATGAGACATCTTTTGGAGAGACTGTGTAGTCTTCAGCTAGAATCTCCCAAACATGTACCTAAATAAACCTTTTAAAAAAATAATTTAACTCTCTTGGGTAATTTTTAATAGTAACATGAAATTAATTTTTGTTTTAATGGAGAAAGTTGTAATTTTTCAATTAAGGACCTGAAATCACCACATGATAATTTTCAATCTATGTAGTGTGATTAGAGACAAGTAAGTATTAATTTACATAGCTTTAGTGACAAACATTCCCAAAATAATATGCAAGTGAAAAAGTGTAGCTACAATTCCAGCTTTTAAATTTTAATCCACAAGAGAATCCTCAATAAAGACTCAGGATGGAAATCACATCACAATTTGAGAAAGCTCTCTGAAAGTACACATTTTTTTTTTTACTTGCAAGTACTGAGTTAAAAAGTATGAGTTAAGAAATTCTAAGATTTCTTCCTGGTATTTTGCATCCTGATTATTACAAGAGGCTTTAGTTTATGAATGGACAGGAAAGAATAGAATGAGAGTTGTGAAGTAAAGGAGGTAAAGGAGAGAGGAAGGATAATAGGAGGAAAGACACAGAGATAAAGAAATAGATGATAGAAAAATATAAATAATAGAGATATTGATAGAGGATAGATAAATGATAGATAGATAGATAGATAGATAGATAGATAGATAGATAGATAGATAGATAGGTAATGATAGAGATGATAGATAGAGTTAGTCTTCAGAATATCCTATATCTTTTGCCACATAAATTTTTCCTCAAATAAATTATAAAATAACTTTTCCCATATAAAATACCTTAATCTGAAGAACAATCCAGTTGTTTCATAAATCTGGCTATATACAAATGTGACATGTCGTCTTCATTCCTAAATTCAGGTGTGGTTACCTACAACACACTTCTATCAGTCACAGGGTTTAGTCAATCTATATCAATTAAAACAATGACAAGCCAGGGAGTGGTGGCGCACGCCTTTAATCCCAACACTTGGGAAGCATAGGCAGGTGGATATCTGAGTTAGAGGCCAGCCTGGTCTACAGAGTGAGTTCCAGGACAGCCAAGGCTACACAGAGAAACCCTGTCTTGAAAAACCAAACCCAAAACAACAACAACAAAAACAATGACAGCATTCCAGGAAATGTACTCATGTGATATTCTAGCACTTACGTTTCTAAGGTAGGAGAAACACATTCGAAAAGCAACACTTCGTTCATAGTAGTGTATTCCAGATCAGACTTTTCCAATTAAAACTCAGACAAACAACTCAACAAATAAAAACAACAAAAACTAATCAAATAGACAAACAAGTTTATTTGGAAATATGTGTTATGAAATCAGTGATGCTGGCTCATCTTTATGCATGTGTAAGAAAAATATGGAGTTGCTCCTTTAATGAAAACCTGCAAGAAAGACAACCCTTTAATGAATTGGCCTTAGTTTAAAAATGTAACTATCTTCATACAATCAACCTTGCTCTGCATTGAGACAATAATATATTTACAAAATACCAATGTCCTACATTGAGACAGTTTTCAGTGTAGACAATGAAACATGAGGCAGTGTGGGAGAGGATCAAAACTTTACTCCATATAGCACATGGAGCAGATTCTGTACAGCAATACACACGCTATGTACCTGAAGCATGTAGTTAAAGATAACTGATAAAGTCAAAGTATAATTCTAGAATTCTTTTGTATTTAAATCTGATCATTTATTCCATTTTAGCTACATAGAGAGACTTTATTGCCACAATTCTTATACTAGTGCAGAGTCACTTCTTAATACCTTTACATCTACATGATTAAAAACAGAATATTGAAGAATATTGAGAGCACCATAGTACTTAATATTACTGCAGCTAAACTTCAGAATACCATGTTTTTGGTCCTATTCTAGAATTGGGAACAGCTTCTAGCCACAGATTCTCTAGTCTTTTCTCTACACTTTTGGTCCTTTGGTTGTTGAAAATAACCTACTAATTTGGAATTAACATTTCTATTATAATTGAATTACTTGGGGTAAACCTCTGGCCTTGTACATGTGTGAGAATTGCTGTAGACTCAAGCTGCTCTGCCAGACTATATAATTCACACTTCTTATTAAATGTTTGTTGCTAAAATTCTTGTGAAATTAGTCTGCTTTAAAGTTATTTCATCAACAAATAGCTATTATAAATAGTATTTACATTTTTCCAGAATATACCTGATTGATACAGTTTGGCTTAAAAAAATTAATAAAAGAGATTTAAGAGATACTATTTCTGTCATCACCCCCCAAAGAAAGCTAGCACAAATTCTTGACTGTTTAATCAACAATTTTAACATTAAGTTCATTTTTTTTAGCCAGGCTCTTACTTATAGAAGGTAAACTTAATATGGTATCATAGGTCATCAGTGTAAGTTAATATATTTCCAAGAAACTTGGAATATGTTTTAATCCATAAAATAGCATTCTTCTCCAGATCAACTTTCTCCATGGTGGCAATATGAGGTATTTGTTCATAACAGTTAGTTGCCAGTACAAACACTAAGAATCTTGTAACATTTGAAGCAAATATTAGGAAGGTAATTTGTGTGTGTGTGTGTGTGTGTGTGTGTGTGTGTGTGTGTGTGCAGAAAATTCTAGAACATGACCTTAGCCATGAAATTTACATATGCATGGCAAGAAAGATGAATGCAGGCTGGGTTCCAAAGCTGGAGGTACTATGTGGGATAAGAGTAAGATTCTAAGATGTGTTTAGCTTTTGATTACCCATTAATATACCCCACAAATTTTTTGCAAAAACCTAAACAATAGATGCTTTTCAACTTTTTAGTACAACAATGATGTTAAAACTCTCCTCTAAAAATATAACTGAATGTAGTAGCTTCATTTAATATCTATAACCAATAATAATTCATCTTCCTTTATTATCTTATTTTTCAGATATTTTTTGTTAGGTGGGAAGCATTCAGAATTTCTCCAAATGATAGGAACTAGTGTAATTGAAGTTCCAAACTTATCATTTAGTTTATAATAAATAAGAATTTTGTTTCGCACATATACTTTAGTACAGTTCAAGAATATAATTATTAAAGATGTCTTTTCAATATGTCATTTAGTTTTATTATAAAATACCTCATAATTAAAACTCCCTTTGGAAGGAAAGAAAGGAGCATTTCCTGCAATTATCCCAAATTGAATATCCTAAATTCATTTTAAAAATACAACTAAAATGGATTTAATTGAAGAATGGTACACATTTCTAGTCCCAGCATTGGAAAGGCAGCAATAGGAACCTTGTGAATTTGAGAACAATTTTGGCTATGTAGTAAGACCTTGTCTCAAAACTAAAAATAGGAACAATAAAAAAATAAGTTGAAATGCACATCTCATATAATAAAACATCATTGATATCAAAATATTTCTTATTTTTAAATGTATATTCATTTATATATGTAAACAAGTCAATATTTATGAGATAAATGTTTCTAATATTTGAGCAGGTAATCTAAAACTTCAATTACAGATAGAAAGCAATGTGAGATATGACCTGTATTCATTTCTTTCCTTGTATTCAAACTTATAAATTCATGGCTGGTACTAACCTAAATAGAATGACAGTGTCCCTGAAACTCAGCAGGCACAGCTGATACCAGCAATCAGGGGAGAAAAAATGGCAGCATAAAGCTCTAGAGTAATTTTTTAAGAATGAATTTGGAATCATATGTAGCCACATACCTTTGTCCAGGAGCTATGAGCATCTCTCAGTGAATCTGGAGAATTTACCATTGGTTTGGCAACAGCTAAGAACTAATATACATCAAGTGGTACCATTTAAAGGATTGGATATCTCAATTATAACCCAGTACACTCTAGGCTTAAGAAAGCTTGAGAGCAAGACCTAAAAAGTCAAAATAGAGACAAAATTAAAACATAAATCTACTCTAGTTTAAGAACATAGAAACCTTGGACATTGAGACATGCATAGGTGAACTTTAGGTCAACTGAGGAGTTTAAGTTCAAACCTTGGAACAGTTTGCAATACACTTTAAGATCTGATAACCTTTAATATATATATATATATATGTATATATATATATATATATATATATATAATAGTTATGATTATCTTTTTATATCACAAACAACTCTGTGAACAGAACTAAAAATTACAAACATACAGCATTTACCTATGAATTTAAGCAAATGTTAACAAACATTTAGGTGAATTACCCTGATTTTTAAGATCATTTGTATATAAAAGGCAAAGCCCTAAAAACATCAATTTTTCATGTGACCAGTTTTCTAAAAAATAAGTTAAAAAATAAAATCAAAGAATTTAAGAAAGTTATGGAGTGACATATACAGACCACATATTTTCCAAATATGTATTTAGAAATTCAAATATAATAAAAATACATTCAATAGTGTATTTCATATATAATAATTAATATTATTTTTCATGGTTAACTCAATTATTTCTTTCACCTATCATATAATCACCTGGGAAAACAGTCACAAAGAACAGTTTTCCACATCAAGATGGACTGTTTGAATGTCATTAGTAGTTTGTTTTAATAAGTTTACTGATATAAGAAGTCCCAGCCCACTAGTGACTGCAACATGCTGTAGGCAGGGCACCCCAAATTATGGAATCTATTTTCCTCAAGATACAGCTGTCAGCAGAATGTTGGGAATATATCCAAAGACCATTCATCCTACAAGAATGCTTGTTCAATCATGTTCATGCTGTTTTCTTCATAATAGACACTGAAACATTCTAGATGTCCATAAACAGAAGAATGAATAAAGAAAATGCAATGCATTAACATAATGGTTCAGTACTTAGCTATTTAAAAAATGATATCATCAATTTACAGGCAAATAGATGGAACAATAAAAAAATAATCTTGAGTGAGGTAACTCAAACTCACAAAGGTAAATTTTGTATGTATTAATTTATTTGTGACAGTAAAAATGATAGTCAACTTACAAGCCATAGATCCAGAAAGATTGGGTAGAGAGGAACAGACCAGGAAAACTACATGGCCCACACAGGGAGAGGGAAATGCAATAGATTTTTATCGGTGGACTGGTAGTGATGGTTGCAGAAACAGGAGAATCAGATTGGAAAGGGGAGGAATTGCCTCTCTTAAGCCTTTAAGGGAAGGAATGCTGGGAAGGACACGAGAACTGAGAAGCATTTGAGGGATGGTATGGAAGCTTAGTGCAGTAGAAATTCATAATATATACATACATACATACATACATACATACATACATACATACACACATATACCCATACACACATATTTATATTTTTTATTGAATATTTTCTTTATTTACATTTCAAGTGTTATCCCATTTCCACGTTTCCCCTCCACAATCTCCTAATCCCATCCCTCCCTCTCCATGTTCACTAACCAACCCACTCCTACTTCCCTGACTTGGCATTCTCCCACACTGGGGCAATGAGCCTTCACAGGTCCAAAAGCCTCTCCTCTCAATGATGTTCAACCAGGCCATCCTCTGCCACTCATGGAGATGGAGACATGGGTCCCTCCATGTGTACTCTTTGGTTGGTGGTTAAGTCCCTGGGAGCTCTAGGGGTACTGGTTGGTTCATATTGTTCCTCTTATAGGGCTGCAAACCCCTTCAGCTCCTTGGGCCCTTTCTCTAGCTCATTTATTGGGGACCCTATGCTCAGTTCAATGGTTGGCTGAGATCATCCCCCTCTGTATTTGTCAGGCACTGGCAGGGCCTTTCAGGATACAGCATATCAGGCTCCTGTCAGCAAGCACTTGTTGGCATCTGCAATAGTGTCTGTGTTTAGTGACTGTATACAGGATGGCTCCCCAGGTGGGGCAGTCTCTGGATGGTTTTCCTTCAGTTTGTGCTCCACACTTTGTCTCTGTATTTCCTACCATGTGTATTTTGTACCCCTTCTAAGAAGGACCAAAGTATCCACACTTTGGTCTTCCTTTTTCTTGAGCTTCATGTAGTCTGTGTATTATATCTTGGGTATTCTGAGCTTCTGGGCAAATATCCACTTATCGGTGAGTGCATACCATGTGTGTTCTTTTCTGACTGGGTTATCTCACTCAGGATGATATTTCCTAGTTCCATCCCATTTGCCTAAGAATTTCATGAATTCATCGTTTTTAATAGCTGAGATGTATTACATTGTGTAAATGTACCACATTTTCTGTATCTGTTCCTCTGCTGAGGGACATCTGGATTCTTTCCAGCTTCTGGATATCATACATAAGGCTGCTATGAACATAGTGGAACTTGTATCCTTATAACATGTTGGAGCATATTCTGGATATATGCCCAGGAGTGGTATATCTGGATCGTCTGGTAGTACTATGTTACATTTTCTAAGGAAGTGCCAAACTGATTTCCAGAGTGGTTATACCAGCTTGCAATCCTACCAGCAATAGAGGAGAGTTCCTCTTTCTCTACATCCTTGCCAGCAACTTCTGTCACCTGAGTTTTTGACTTTAGCCATTTTGACTGGTGTGAGGTGGAGGATTCAGTTTCCCAACTGGCCATTTCTTGTTATCAAATGAGGCTTTCAATATTGGGACTGAGTTGCAATCAATTGAATTGTTGGCAAAGTGGTCCCATGGAAATCCCCAAACAACATAGGCTATTGCCAATTAAATAGGTTTTTCTCTGCCAATGGACAACAGTGACCCATTGCTGAGGACAGTATCTATACAACATTGAATATAAAGAAGTCAACCTTCACAGGAATGTTTTAGTATCCTTGATGTGCAAAGGTACTCTGCAGGCTACTAAAAGAGAAGTATAAACACCAACTGTTACAGAATCCTTAGACTTACACTTTCCCACCATTAGGGCATGAATACCAGTGCAACGGTGGCATAGCACTTGTGGGAGTTGCTAACCAAGGTCTGATTTTTCTTGAGTCACCCTCCTTGGGAAGAAACCCATACCTCATAGCCCAGAGATCTAGAGTAAAGCTAAATACAATTGGTCTAAAACAATCAATAAAATTATTCCTATTGATATTCTGCTACACTCATTGATCAGTGCCTTACTCAGTCATCATCAGAGATACTTCTTCCTGTTGACAGATGGGAACATAGGTAGAGACTCACAGCCAGACATCACACACACAAAGACACTACTTCAAACACAAGCTCAAAATGGTAATGTCTCACTTAGCAAACCTCTTCCATCAGAGCACAGAGAATGTTGTGTAAGAATGTGGAAAGAGTGTAAAAGCCCTCAGATTTCAGGAATCCCTCTGGAGGAAAAAATGCAAATAGTGTAAGAGCCCAAGGGAATGAAAGACACCAGAACATGTCCTTCTAAACCAACATGAGAAAAGCTATATAAACTCATAGAGACTGAGTCAACAACTGTAGATGTGTTGCAGTGCTGCACTAGGTACTCAGCATATGAAATACAGCTTTCAAGTTAGTATTTTTATGCGACTTATGAATGTGTGATTAAGTGAGTCTCTGATCCGTGTGCCTTTACTTGGGACTCTTTCCTTCAGTTGGTTTGGCTTGTCCAACATCTGTGTGCTAATTTTTTTTGTTTTATCTTGTAATTAATTTTGTTACATTTTGTTATTGTCTCTTAGAAGCCTGTTCTTTTCTAATGAGAGACAATAAGGGAATGTATCTAGAGAGGAGGAGAGATTGGAAGAAATTTGGGAAATAGAAGGAGAGGAAATTGTAATGTATGAGAAATAAATTTCAGTAAAACAAAAAAATCCCTATTCAAGCTTTCAGAATTACGATTTTTAAAAAGTGTAGAGAAGTTGTGATAAAATACAAGTATTTATTCAACTAAGCACATGTGCATCTTTACTCTGTGCTCATTTCATGTTTGATAGGACCAGATGATTGCATAGTTTTCCCACCGTGGTTGATGAAACCAGCAGTTGTAAGCTAAAACAAACCCTTTATCTTCTATGTGGCTTTTGGGGGATATATTTTATCACACAAGCAGAAATAAAAGCAAAACATTAACTTTAATCATTTATTTTATAGGGTATTTCTCTACACATATGTCTGGCGAGGGGTATGTTGGTGGGATTGCATGTGTGGTGGCTGTGGGTATGTGTATATATACACGTGGCATGTGTTCTTTTACCAATATGTGCATACAGAACCCTAAGAAGGACCATTTACTGTCACGTTCATCAAAATCCCTGTAGCCATGTTTCTCACTGATCCTGGAACTTGATTTTTCAAGCTTGACTTGCTATCCAAGTTTCAGGACTCCACATGTCTCTCTAAGCTCCCTAGGCAGGAGGGGTCCAGGGCCTCAGCCACTTCAGTTTATCTAAGCGCTATGAATCTTAACCTTGGTGGTATCATGATTGAACAGCAAATGCTATTGTCCTCTGAGATATGTTTTTCCTGTGCCTAGAGAGGATATCGATTGTTTAGGACAACAGGGGGCCAAGTTCCAGGGTTAGTGAAATAAGTTTTGGTTTCTTTTTAGGAAAGTAGTCACCTCAGTGTTGCCATCAGTGATGCAATACAAACATTTTCATTTTAACCCAATCTAATGCTTTTCAATAAAGCTGAGCAAACTCATTCCATATTTTAGGATTTACTCTTTTTGGTGAGACATCTAAAAATTTTTAGCGAAACAAGATCTATCACTCAGTTTCAAATAAGATAATGAGATATTCCACACAAGCTTATAAATCCAGCTCTGCTGAGTCTAAGAAGATTCATGTTGTTGTGGTAGATGTGGAAAGCATCTTCTTCCTCAGCTGCACTGCTACTAAGCATGTTCAGGGGGGGCATTTAGTGTAAGCATCAACACCGACACAGCAAAAGGTTAGTTATATAGCAGCAACCTGAATAGTGACTCCACCCACAGAATATTGAATCTCAGAACTCATGACCCTGTCGGCTGTTTTAATTTCTTAATACAGTTACTTATATCTGCTTATGAGTAAGAACGAAGTCCCTGATTTTTATCTTATTACTATGTGGTCTTTTAGATTTCATGACAGCATAACAGAGGATCAGATATTAACTGAAGAAACCTATACAGAACATATTGTTCACATGCTAGCAGTGCTGTATCTTGTTCAGTCTGAAATGCATATTTGTTCCATTTTTTAGCATATGCCTCTTCTTGTCTGTTCATTTTTTTTTTTGCTCAGCTAAATTGTTTTGACAAAAAAGAAAATTAATGAGGAAAGAGCTTATTTTCATTTACATTTCCTCATTAGAATCCATGGATATGTGGGGATCTCAGTGGCAGGAGCTGAAAGCTTGTAGTCATGACCAATGTGAAATGGACACATGTCCACACCCTTGCTTGCTTGTACACAGCTCTTTCTCTACTATTACACAGTGATGACCTACTGCATACAGAAACATGCATTCAAGAGACATGCTTCTTTGTGTATTAGTTAAGACATTAGCCATGTAAGTGCCCACTGGCCAATGCAACATTAAAAAAAAATCCCTCTTTGAGCCAATCCTGTATTCTAGGAAATGTCAAGTTGAGAATTAAAGCTAATCATAACCGTCCTACAGTGAATAAATGTTAGTTTTAGAATTTTTTACTTTTTTCATAACATTAAATTCATCTGATTAAAAAAGTTTCAGATATTGATCCTTTGAAGATCTTAGTGAAACTTAGAAACAATTAAGGATAATACAGTTTCGTGTTATTACTTTAAGTGGCTGTTATTTTACCAGTGTGTTTACATCTTGTAATGTAGCTTATTTTCATAGTCTCTGCTGGAATTTCCTGCTACTTGGTAATGAAAGATGCAAATCTATTATGGAAATCTATTCATAAATGATACACGTAGAGTTTAGGATGTTAACTCATCCTTAGATGTAAAAGCATACACTAGATGTCTCTCTGTCAGGGTTGTGGTCTTGGCTTCTGTCTGATTTTGATGTCTATTTTAGCCATGTCTCTTTCTCTCCAGGATTATCATTCTTACTTGCCGTCAGTGACAAGCAATGCAGCCTATAGTAATTCTTTTCTGTCATATCTCCTACCATTTTACCGGTTACCACCCCTAATGTGACAGATTCAGCCTCTAACCCCCTCAAAACAGGACCTTAGAAAAGATAGGCAGAGAAATGAAAGTTTCTGGATTGAGAGGCTGTAAAGCTCAAATATCATCTTTCTTAAGAGTTCAGACTTGCAAGCAAGCTGCACTAAATAATAAATGTTCAATACTGATTAAACATACTAAAAAAAGAAAATGTGTAAAGCATTACTGTATGGACCCCAGAGACCCATCAACAAACATGTATAATTCTAGAATCATTTTTATCTGGATATCATGATATTCTGAGTTAGACAAATGACCCCATTTTGTTCTTGTTGTTTTTGTGGACATTGTTATTTTGTGCTATATGTCACAGCCATGTGCGTTTGTACCTGTATAGGTATGACACTTTTGTTTGTATGTTTGTGCGTTTGTGGAATCCAGAGGTAAGGAGGGATTGTCGACTACTATGCATTTCTATCTTGCCATTCGAAACAGAATTCTTGAATGCAGAGCCTCAGACAGATGAAACTGGCTGGTCAGCTAACTGGATAAATCACTGATATCCAGAGACCAACAAACAAAGATGTGCACTACTTGGCCACAAGCTCTTTAGATGTGTACTAAGGATCCAAAGATAAGCCTTTGTGCATAAACAGCAGGCATTGTAGAGGCTGAGCCATCTCCCTAAATCTTTCATGGCCTCTTCTACTGTGTTTACAACCCCTCTGTGTTCTTAAAGCTCTTTGTGAACTTCAAGAGAGAATGTAACAGGAGAGACATATAGCCTAACTTACAGGGACCTACAGTTAATTAATAATCAAGTGTACGAAAATCTAAATTGTGTTTTTGGTACATCATACCTGATTTCCCTGCTCACCTTCACTGACTGCAGCATAATTTGAATGGACAGCATATGTATTTTGCTCAGAGTTATATGTCATCCCACAAAACAGGGCTAAAAATGCTGCTGAGATGCCTGGCCTGATGCCAGGGTATAGGATCATGAGAATGACTATGTCAGTAGCATCCAGTAATTTCTGCTATGATTTAAAAACAATGAATATATATATA
>BDUI01000077.1:485700-499858 GCA_002335545.1 Apodemus speciosus
TGAAAATCTCTCTCTCTCACACACACACACACACACACACACACACACACACACACACACACACACACACATTACCTTTATTCCATTTTATCATAATTAGAAAGTATGAGATCTCTCCAATTTCTTTACAAAGAACTTTCCTCTTAGCACTGTTTTCATTGTATCCCATAAATTTGAGTATGCTGTGCCTTAATTATCATTGAAGTCATTCTTTGATTTCTTTTTTTTTTTTCATTGACTCCGCATCATTGAGTAAAGTGTTGTTCAATTTCCATGAAGATGTAGGCTTTCTTGTGTTTCTGTTTTTGTTGAAGTCTAGCTTTAATACATGGTGGTCTGATAAGATACAAAGCATTATTTGAATTTTCTTTTATCTGTTGATGCTTGCCTTGTGAGTAACTATATGGCCAATTTTGGAGAAGCATTCCTGGATGTTTGAGAAGAAGGCATATTCTTTTGTGTTTGGGTGAAATTTTCTATAGATGTCTGTTAGGTCCATTTGATTCATAACATCTGTTTTGCTATTACACTGTGTTGTTTTTGTCTGCATGATCTGTCAGTGGGTGAGTGTGGGGTGTTGAAGTCTGACATTATTAATATGTGGTGTTTTTTGTTTGCTTGCTTTATTTTTTTCAACAAATATGGGTGGTCTGGTGTTTAGGGTTTTGATGTTCAGGATTGAGATAACAATTGGTAGATTTTTCCTTTGATGAGTATGAAGTATCCTTCCCTGTCTCTTTTGATGAATTTTGGTGGAAAATCTATATTATCAGGTATTTGAATGGTTACTCAGGCTTACTTCTCAGGTTCACTTACATGGAAAAGTTTTTTCTAATTTTTTACTCTGCAGAAATGTATATCTTTATTGCTGAGGTATGTTTCTTGTATGCAGCAAAATTTGGTTAGCCTCTTTTTTTTTTTTACTTTGAAATTGAGTCCATTGATGCTGAGAGATATTAATGACCAGAAATTATTATTTCCTGTTATTTTGATGGTGGTGGTGGTAGTGTGCATATTCATGTATATGCTTTTCTTTTTTCTTTAATTGTATAATTTCTTTATTTATATTTCAAATGTAATACCCTTTCTTGTTTCCCCCTCCCCAGAAACTCCTTATTCCATCACCCCACCCCCTGCTTCTATGAGGTCGTTCCCCCACCCATATACTCCCTCCTCCTTGTCCGGGCATTCCCCTACACTGGGTCATCAAGCCTTCACCGAACCAAGGGCCACTCCTCCCATTTATTTCAGACAGGGTCATCCTCTGCTACATATGAGACTAGAGCCACAGGTTGCTCCATGTGTATTCTTTGCTTGGTGATTTTGTCCCTGGGAGCTCTGGGGTATCTGGCTGGTTGATATTGTCATTCTTCCCATGAGGTTGCAATTCTCTTTAGCTCCTTGTGTCCTTTCTCTACCTCCTCCATTCAGGACTCTGTGATCAGTCCCATGGTTGGGTGAGCAACTGCTTCTGTATTTGTCAGGCTATGGCAGAGCCTCTCAGGAGATAGCTATAGCAGGTTCCTGTCAGCATGCAATTCTTGGCATCCACAATAGTGTCTAGGTTTGGTAATTATATATAGGATGGATCCCCAGGTGGGGCAATCTCTGGATGGCCTTTCCTTCAGTCTCTGCTCCACACTTTATCACCATATTTCTTCCTGTGAGTATTTTGTCCACCCTTTTTTGTTTTTTGTTTTTTATTTTTTTAATTGGATATTACCTTTATTTACTTTTCAAATATCATCCCCTTTGCCAGTTTGGGCCCCCAAACTGCTTATCCCATCCCAATTTCCCCTGTTTCTATGAGGGTCTTCCACCACCCACCCAACCATCTTCTTCTTAAGCTTCATATGGTCTGTGAATTGTATCTTGGGTATTCTGAACTTTTGAACTAATAACTACTTATCAGTGAGTGCATACCATGTGTGTTCTTTTGTGATTCGGTTAACTGACTCAAGATGATATGTACTAGTTCCATCCATTTGCCTAAGAATTTCATGAAGTCATTGATTTTAATACCTGAGTAGTATGCCAGTGTGTATATGTACTATATTTTCTGTATCCATTCCTTTGTTGAAAGACATCTGGGTTTTTCCCAGCCTTTGGCTATTATAAATAAGGCTGCTATGAACATAGTAGAGCATGTGTACTTATTATACATTAAAACATCTTCTGGGTATATGCCCAGGAGAATGTGGGGAAGAGCCTGGAATACATGAACACAGGGTAAAAATATCTGAACAAAACACCCATAGTTTATTCTCAAAGATAATAACAGACAAGTGGGACCTCATAAAATTTCAAAGCTTTTGTAAAGCTAAGGAACTGTCAGTAAGACAAAATGGCAACCAACAGATTGGGAAAAGATCTTTAACTACCCAATACGATAGAAGGTTGATATGTTTTAGTCAGAGTATCTATTCAAGCACAAACATCATGAGCAAGAAGCAATTTGGGGGAAGGAAATAGTTTATTCAGCTTATACTTCCATGTTGTTGCTTATCACCAAAGGAAGTCAGGACTGAAACTCAAGCAGGCCAGGAAGTAGGAGCTAATGCAAAGGTCATGGAGGGATGTTACTTACTGGCTTGCTTTCCATGGCTTTCTCAGCCTGCTCTCTTATAGGACCCAAGACTACCAGCCCAAGGATGGCACCACCCACAATGCTTGTCCCCATTGAACACTAATCAAAAAAACGCCTTACAGCTGGATATCAGAGAGGCATTTCCTCACCTCAAGCTCCTTTCTCTGTGATAACTCGAGCTTGTGTAAAGTTGACACATGAAACCAGTCAGTACAATAACTAATATATACAAAAAATTCAAGAAGTTAAGCTCCAGAGAATCAAATAAGCCTCTTAAAAATGGAGTACAGAGCTAAACAAAAATTCTCCACTGAGAAATATCGAATGGCTGAGAAGCACCTAAAAAAATTCCACATCCTTTGTCATCAGGGAAGTGCAAATCAAAACAACCCTGAGATTCTAGAACATACCAGTCAGAATGACTAAGATAAAAATTCAGGTGACAGCAGATGCTGGCAAGGATGTGGAGAAAGGAACACTCCTCCATTGTTGGTGGGATTGCAAGCTGGTACAAGCACTCTGGAAATCTTCTTTGGAAGAAGAAGGTGGTTGGTTAGGTGGTGGAACACCCTCATAGAAACAGGAGGAGTTGGGATGGGATAAGGAGTTTTGGGGGAAAAGACTGGGAAAGGGGATAACATTTGAAATGTAAGTAAAGAAAATATCCAATAATTTTCAGTGTATCCGGTTTTATGTGGAGGTCTTTGATCTGCTTGGACTTGAGCTTTGGACATTAAGGTAAGAATGGATCAATTTGCATTCTTCTACATTCTGACCACCAGTTGAACCAGCACCATTTATTGAAAATGCTGTCTTTTTTTCCACTGGGTGGTTTTAGCTCAAAGATCAAGGGACCATAGGTGTTTGGGTGCATTTCTGGGTCTTCCATTCTATTCCATTGATCTTCTTCCCTGTCTCTTTACCAATACCATATTGTTTTGTGTTTTGTTTTGTTTTGTTTTGTTTTATCACTATTGCTCTGTAATGCAGCTTGTGGTCCAGGATGGTGATTCCTCCAGAAGTTCTTTTATTGTTGAGAATAGTTTTAGCTACCCTGGGTGTTTTGTTATTTCAAATGAATTTGCAAAATGCTCTTTCTAACTCTACGAAGAATTGAGTTGAAATTTTGATGGGGATTGCATTGAATCTGTAGATTGCTTTCGGCAAGATGGCCATTTTTACTATAATTAATCATGCCATTACATGAGATTTTCTAAGATCTTCTATTTCTTTCTTCAGATACTTTCAGTTCTTGTTATACAGATTTTTCAGTTGCTTGGTTAGCATTACAACAAATATTTTATATTATGTTTAACTATTGTGAAGGGTGTTGTTTCACTAATTTCTTTCTCAGCCTGTTTATCCTTTGAGTAGAGGAAAGATACTGGTTTGTTTGAGATAATTTTATATCCAGACACTTTTCTGAAGTTGTTTATCAGGTTTAGGAGTAAATCATGGTAAAAGTTTTTGGAAAGATCAAGCATTCATGGCCCATACCTAAACATAGTAAAAGTAATATACAGCAAACTAGTAGCCAACATCAAACTAAATGGAGAGAATCTCAAAGCAATCCCACTGAAATCAGGGACTAGACAAGGCTGTCAACTTTCTCCATACCTACTCAATATAGTAGTTGAAGTGCTAGACAGAGGAATTAAACAATGAAGGTCAAAGGAATACAAATTGGAAAGGAAGAAGTCAAAATATCACTACTCTCAGAATATATGACAGCATACTTAAGTGACCCCAAAAATTCTACCATAGAATGCATTCCGTGTCTTTGCTGGTATGGAATAACTTATTTTGTTTGTTTTCTTGGATGTATTTATCTTTTTTTTGGTTGGAGTTATCTTTCTAGTATTTTCTGTAGGACTGGATTTCTAGATAGATAGTTTGAATTGGGATTTTTTTTTGTTCCTGTTCTCTTCCCTTGCTTTTCTATCTGCAGGATTTTCTCATTTGTGTGTTCATTTTACTTCTATTTCCACTTCAGATCTTGCACAGTTTGATTTATTTCCTTTTCCTGATTAAATTTATTTATTGCATTTCCTGTATGTCTTTAGGGAATTTACGCTTTTCCTCTTTAAAGACCTCTATTTTTTGATGTATTTGATGTATTAATTGTATTATCTTGTATTTCACTAAGGGATTCATTAATTTCCTCTTTTAAGCCTTTTATTGTCTTTATAACATTAAATTTATGGAATTTTCTTGTGTTTCTGTTGTGTTAGGATATCCTGAGCTTGCTGTAATGAGTTAGCTGTGATTTAGAGCTGTCATATTTGCCTGGCATTTGTTGATTACGTTCTTTCAAGGGCCTTTAGTCATCTGAATGGTTTTGGTCTCTGGATATTCTTGTTGAAATAACTATTGGAAGAGAGGTAAACCTCAGTGCCCCTGGAGGGGCAGGCCTCTGATAGATCTTTTTAGGCTGTATGTTTCCAGATGTGCAAGTCTGAGTCATGATTTGTATATACTTGGCCCAGGGAGTGGCATAATTTGAAGGTGTGGTCTTGTTAGAGTAGGTTGTGCTCTCTCTCTCTCTCTCTCTCTCTCTCTCTCTCTCTCTCTCTCTCACTCTCTCTSWCACACACACACACACACACACACACACACACACACCAATGCTTTTATATGTTAGGTTACAACTACAGAATATAAATATTAAATATATATATATATTCTAAAATCTTAAAGAGTTCAATATTCTATCACTGATAAATTGTAAAATAAACCATCTTCTCATGAAAAAAATTGTGAAACTTATACAAAATATTTTGTAGAAATACACCTGAAACCAAGGACCAGTGAAGATAATGAGATTTCATATTTATGACCCAACAGAGAAAGAAGTGACCAGCCTTTCTCATAAATTTGAGTATTAGAGATGAAAGGCCAAAAATGTGAAGATATATTTGAGATTTTATTTTATCTTTTTTTTCTGTGATAAAGAGCTTAGGTCTCAGATTCTCACCCATGCAAATAAAGATACTATATTACTGAGTTGTACTCTCAGCTTTTTCTCTTATTTCTCTTTTGAATGAGGATGTCACTTTATGGTCCACGCTGGTTCAGAAATTATTAATTTCTTGCCTCAGCCTCCTAGATGTCTGGGATTATAAACATGGGACATTATGTCCACTGAAATCACATTTCTAAAGACTAGAATCTGTAATAAATAGACTTACTTCTCAACCTTTGTTACTTAAACAATTTGTATTTTTATTTATTAGTCACCCTATGGCCTGAGATTCTTCCCCTGAGAAGATGATTTCTCTTGCTTGTAGCAGTTCATAGTTGTCCATAGTTCTTTGTCTAGAGGAAGGACTTGCTTCCTTTTAGCATGTTCATTGATGTGTTGTTCTGGTCTAGTATTTGTTCAGATTTCTTAGTGTCTCTGTCATTACTAGGAGACAGTCTCACAGTGAACTATTCTGGATCTTACAATCTTATTGAATAATGAATATTAAATATAGAAAGAAGTAATTTTCTAGAGCACAAAGCAATGAAGGCACTTAAATATTTCTGTAGCAAGTACATTAATTGTTCTATTTAATATTTTATGACTCAAAATGGTAGCTAACTTGTGCATTGGCCTGACTTCTTTTCTGAATAAAGACTAGTTTATTTTCATTTTATGTGTATACATATTTTTCTGCATGTATGAAGGTACACTTGTACATGCCTTGAGCTTACAGATGCATGAAGAGTGTAAGCTTCCATGTGAATGTTGAATAACAGAAGCAGGTTCTCTGCAAGAACCTGCTTCAGGCCCATAATTTGGTTTGCTGATATATGAAATGAACATAGGACCTAGTGTTTGCTAAACAAGAATATTAATACATCCAGACTCTTTATATTTAATGGGATTTATTAAATATTTGACAATCTAAGAAATTAAAAATGCTCTTGAATATTTCTTTTATGTTAGATCCCTATATTACTTACTGTCTTAGTCAGTGTTTCTATTCCTTCACAAACATCATGACCAAGAAGCAAGTTGGAGAGGAAAGGGTTTATTCAGCTTAGACTTCCGCACTGCTGTTCAACACCAGTGGAAGTCAGGACTGGAACTCAAGCAGGTCATTAAGGAGGAGCTGATGCAGAGGCCATGGAGTGATATAATTTACTGGCTTGCTTTCCCCGGCTTGCTCAGCTTGCTTTCTTATAGAACCTAAGATTACCAGGCCAGAGATGGTACTATGCACAATGGGCCCTCCCTCCTTGATCACTAATTGAGAAAATGTCTTATATAAGATCTATCTTATGGAGGCATTTCCTCACCTGAAGCTCCTTTCTCTGTGATAACTCCAGCTTGTGTCAAATTGACACACAAAACCAACAAGTTGAACTGATCCTTTGCCAACTTGACACACAAACAAATCACTATTATGACTCAACCCTTATTTTCTTATTCATCCCCAAGATCTAAATATCTTTAAATGTCCCACAGTCTTGCATATGAAAAGTTCAATCCTTTTAAAATATCCAATATCTTTTAAAATTCAAGGTCTTTTAAAAATTCAAAGTATCTTAACTGTGGACTCCACTAAAACACCTTCTTACTTCAAGAGGGAAAAAATATCAGGGCACATTCACAATCAAAAACAAAATCAAACTCCAACCATCCAATGACTGGGATCCAACTCATGATCATCTGGGCTCCAGGGCTTGGGACACTTACAGGCTTGTCTTCTAGGCTCCAGTTGCCTGTACTCCACTGCTCTTGCTGTTCTTGGTGTTCATCTCATGGTACTGGCATCTCCAAAGCACTGCTGTCGTCTACTGCAACTAGGCTTCAGCAATAGCCTCTCATAAGTTCTCTTCATGGTGCCAAGCCTCAACACCTTTGCACAACCCCCTTCAATCCTGGGTCATCAATTGCAACTGAGGCTGCATCTTCTCCAAAGACCTTCCATGGCCTCTCACAGTGCTGAACCTCAGCTGCTCTTCATGACCCCTCCATGCCTTCAAACCCATACCACCTGGTGACTCTTACACATTACCAAATCCAGCCATAGCACAAGGTACTACCTTGGCTATCTCTGGAACACAGACTCTGTTCTCAGAAAACACATCCCAGAATATTTCATCTCAACAATGCTGGTCTCTTCTTAATCACTGCTAATTTCTTAGCTCTAGCTATCCCGCGTCAATATTCCCAGTAATGCAAAGTTTTTGCTTTAGTAGTTCTAGTATCTTTTTAATCACAGCTGATTTTTCAGCTCTAGTTATCCAAAACCACACAATATTCATAATCAAAAAAGCAATGGCCCTAATAAGAGTCTTTAACTTCTCTATGAACTTTGTAAGCCAGGCCTCCATCTTCTGTACTGTTCTCAACATTAACTTCTAAGATCCTGCAAAACATCCCACAGATCTCCTAACACTGAATGGATCTTCTAGCCCAAAGTTCCAAATTCCTTCCACTGTCCTCCACAAAACATTGTCAGGTTGTTACAATAATACCACACTATGCTGGCACCAATTTGTCTTAGTCGGGGTTTCTATTCCTCCACGGACATCATGACCAACAAGCAAGTTGGGAGGAAAGGGTTTATTCAGCTTATACTTCTACCCTGCTGTTCATCACCAAAGGAAGTCAGGACTGGAATTCAAGCAGGTCAGGAAGCAGGAGCTGATGCAGAGGCCATGGAGGGATGGTATTTGCTGGCTTGTTCCCCTGGATTGCTCTGTTTGCTTTCTTACAGAACCCAAAACTACCAGCCCAGAGATGGTACCAGCTACAAGGGGTCCTCCCCCTTGATCACTAATTGAGAAAATGCCTTATAACTGGATCTCATGGAGTCATTTCCTCAACTGAAGCTCCATACTCTGTGATAATTCCAGCATGTATCAAGTTGACACAAAAAACCAGCCTGTATAATTACTGAAATAATTCAGACTATTTATGTTACTATTTCAACTGTAAAATTTCCTGTTTCTAAAGCTTTCATGTATCTACTGATCTATGCAATAAAAAAAGTGATTGGCACAAAACTTCTTTTGATTTTGTTCATAATTAGGTATAGCAGAATAGCTTATGACTGCAACCTCATTGCTTTCCTTGAACAAAGAGATTTGGTAACTAACATTCTTAGTGTGTATATGATATTGATCATTCCCATAGTGTCCTTGGTTGTAAATTAACTTCATCTTGAATTTCTTAAAAAAAAAAAAAACCCTTTCAATTTGAGTAGCTTGAATCAATACATCAGTATTTGCTGTCAAAACATCAGAAATGAAACCAAATGGAATTATATTTTATTTAAAGATGGGAAAATAATGGTCATAAAAAAGTCAATGACAATAAAAGAATGGAGTTGAATTTTCTTATTATAATATGCAGTTTAAAGTTCATTAAATAGATTTCAAGCAAGTTTGTTCATCACAGAATAGAATGCAGCAAATTTCTTAAGAAATAAAGATATATGAAAAAGGCCCTTCCCCAAATGACTTCTGTAGTGAGACTGTCTGTTCACATGTGTACAAGTTTTAGCAGTTAGCTTGTCTTTGGTTCAGTTATCAGAATCAATAAACAAAATTGCTTCCCTCATGCTACAATTTTGGGCTAACAAAAATGAACAGACATAAAATTCAATATGTAGACAAATAACAGGTTTTTCATGATGTCTGAATAGGAATATTTTGTGATTATATGTTTGACTAAGAAAATACCATCACTCTTCACATATCAGTTCAAGTTGCCTGAAACTATAAAATATTCATATGAAATATCTCAATTTGGAGACTTAGTTTTTCATAATTTCAGTCTTAAAGAAAACTTGTAAAGTAAAACAAAATAGTAACTCAAGCACACACAAAAATTTTCTTCTGCAGCAAATAGCTCAGAGATGCCTATGTATTGTGTACCATTTACAGTTATTTTATCACTTACTATCAATTTTTAGTTATCTTTGGTCAGTGGAATTATTTGCAACATTGAGTGTGGGGTGTTTTGCTAGGTCAAAATTCACATTTCAGAATTAACATTTATTCCATGTACTCAAGTCACCATATATGATAACTGTATTGTGTCAATATAGAACATTAACTAAAGAACAACAATTTCTGGATAAGTCCAATATTCAAATGTCATATTAGTCTGTCAAAACAGTGGTCTCTTGGACAAACAAATATAACATGGCATATACTAGGATATTACTAAAAGTATGAGGAACAGGTTGTAAGCTATGACACCAGGGGTTAGAACTAGAGAAACTGAGCAAAACTTGAGGTAAGGACATGTGTAGAAAGGGAGCATCATTAGATTCATTAGACTTTAAGAATTATTAAAGGTTTGGAAGTTTAAGAAGTAAATAAAAGGAATGGATTGAGATAGAGAAAGAGTAAAGGTGGAATTTTAAGGGAAAGCATATTGTTGTGTAGAAGTAATAGTAGATATTACACAAATATGGAATGGGCAGAGAATCAGATAAAGTTATTACAACCTATATGTCTAGGTAGGTACAAACTAAAGCAATGTTTTTTACAAGATACTTATACAAGGGTAAAGATTTGCAAAATAAAAAAAAATAAAGAAAAATTAAAATATTATTAAACTAAATTAAACTAATTGCATGGATCCTTTTATTGGCTGTTGAGGTATTCCTAGTTTTAATATAGTAATTCAACTATTTTATGGACATATTCTATTTTATTAACTTTGCATCATGACATCTGATAGAAAAGTGGTCCTTTAGTTATAAAATATGACATCATGAAGAGAAGTTATGATTATCACATGCCAATAAAAATTAGTAATAAATAAAATTAAATTAGAAACTAAAAGTAAGTGGTTGATAGCAAGTGAGGAACCCTTGCTGACTGTTCTTGCTGACCTTCATAACTTCTCAGAGAGGCACTCTGCCCCAGGTTCATGGTGTTATATGTAAGCCTAGTGGCTTTCAGGCTAGCATGTATTTTGTTTCCTGGTCCTGTCCAGATGCTGCTTTGGATAATTTTTTCCATGAGGCTGATGGCTGTTGATGCTGGTATGTGAGAGGGGCAAGATATTGGAACAGAGGCTGCTGCTTGTGGTTCCTACTAGTGACAGGTGAGCCCTGAACTCTGCTTCAACAACTTCAGTTTTGGAAATGTACTCCCAGTCATACATCCAGTCCTAAATCCTCCATTAAATGGCAGGACACTAATCTCAGCTAAGGTGTTTGGTACAGCTGGGTACTGATACATAACGATTCCTGTCTGCTTCCAACAGGAGATAACATATGAGTGGATAATGTCATCTCCTGCAGGAATAGCTATTCTGACTATTTTCTGTCTCATAATCACATCAAAGATATTCTAATCTGCTATCTTCCCCAGAAATCTCTTTATTTCCTTTTGTACTCTCAGAACACATCAGAATGGGATTATAAATCTCAAAATTAATGTATACAAGGCAGCAATTACCGTATTTTGGCTCCTACATTATGAGTAAAAGAAAAAAGAACAACATAATTTTATCTAGAAGAACGATTATCTTTTGTACTTACTTCATAACATATGTTTGATTTGTTTTCTGGATCAATTGAGTTTTGTTATTTTCTTAGAATAGGATAAAATGATTTTTAAAGTATTTTCCAGATCTTTCTTATCTCTACATTTTGACACACTATTTGATCTTACAACAGATAGCAGTTTCCTCTGTAAATTTATTCCCCAGTCAATATCTACTGTTCATCACTTCTGCACAGACTTCCCACACCAACTTAATTTCTTAATCTTAGAAAATGCTGCCTAATTTAACCTGAATAAGACCACAACATTAGGATATCTCAAGTATTAGAAAAACAGCCAGTATTAAAGCCTAGATAGCCTAATGTGGAATGTAAGTGCACGATGTCCTAGAAGAAAAGTCTTAAACTTACATTTTGCTTTTTCTTCAAATAGTAAACACCATTACCAAATTCTATAAGAGATGTTCACTGTTGTTAGTTTTCATTCATTAACTCTAAAGGAGAAAAATTCATAAAATAAAGCCACCGATCACCATCAAGTTTAAAAATACCAAAGACATGTACAGTTTGACTTCTCATAATATTGTTGATAAAAGACAAATGTCTAGTAAACAATAGCAAACTGGAAATATCGATGTATCTATGTTTCCTTGAACACCGCAAAAATAACTGTAGATTTATTTTTCAAAACAGGGAAAATTCTGCAAGTTTGATATAGATGGGAAGTAGCAAGGGCCCAGCTTAATAAAAGAATGATTACTTTGCGTGCACAGATTGTTCTGAGTCTCCTCTCAGCATTATGGGAATAAAGCAAGCAAACAAACACAATTAACAACATGATTAACAACCACAAAACATACTAGAGCAAAGACCAATGACAAGGTTTTAAGCTATATATTGTAAACTAGCAACAAGAAACCTTGAAAGAAAATTAATTTGGATTCCAGGACCTAAAAGTGCTAAATAGTTGTTAAATGGTGGATGGTGGTACTTAATATTAAAGAATGGTATGAAAATTTATGTGAGAAAGAGCTATAACACCAGAGCTTCTCCAAGCCTTTTGTCATCCCAACATGACAAAATATGCCAGTGAGAAGGAGCTGTGTGACTAGCAGTAAAGTATACATCTTGATGATATAGACTCCACGAAAGGAAAATATTTTTTCCAATGCCTACAGTGAAATTTAAACCTTCCAGTTAATGTATTACTAGAAAGATAAATGAGTATCTTTCCATGAACCTAAACAATCTAGAGAAATACAAAAGAGGTAAAGGTGCTTAAGGTTTCTCAATGAAACAATTAAAGATCTTACCTTAGATGAAACTCACAGCAGTCAAATCTCATTTATCTTTAAAGAATACAAGTGCTACAAATGTCAGTTGTAGGTATTATAAATTGAAAAAAAAGAGTGCAAATCTGAATAAAATCCTTAGTAAGTAAGTAATAGAGGCACATTTAAAATCTGAAGAACTTTAAAGAAATTAACATCAAACACCATTAGTTTGTATGTTGAGAAAATATGTATACAGGCATACTTGGAACAGCCAGCAGAAAGAGATTTGCATGGCACCCCACCTGCCCTGACTTAGATAGCCAGTAGAGGTGAGAAGCACATTCCAGATCAATGGAACCCATTTATCTACATCTGCCCTTGTTCCTCTGCGTAGAGGAGTCTCATGGAACCCCAGGAATGCCCTGCTTCCACATGTAAACCTTCAGGAACTCAAACTAACCAACTTACGACTCTGGTCAACCACCTATCCTAGTTGGACTGTCCCATATCCCCAGCTGGTTCTAACTGAGACACAACCTTCATAGTAGAGTCTGTCTTAGACACAAAGTGAATAGTAGGGTCTACCTAAGACACAGCCAAAAGAGTAGTGTAACCTGATCTCTGCTGTCTGGACCACAGCACAAGCCATCATCCTGAGAAGTCCGGCTGCCATAAGGATTATCCAAACAACATCAGCAAAAACCATATGCCTAAAAGATAGCCTAAGAACACAATCAACAAAACCCAGTGCAATATGGAACCACTAGAGATCAGCTATGCTGGTAAAATATACACTGTATTTCCTAAAGAAACTGAAGCACATAAAGAAGATCTTAAACCTTTATTATAAGGATGATAGAAATCTATAAAGAGGACATGAATAAATCACTTAAGGAAATAGAAGAAAATATATTAAAACAGGTAGAAGCCTTAAAAGAAGAAGCAAATAAATATACAGAAATATAATCAAACAGGTGAAAGATATGAATAAATCTGTCCAAGACCTAAAAGGGGAAATGAAAATAATAAAAAAGAAAAAAAAACACACAAACTGAGGAAATCCTGAAGATGGAAAATCTGGGAAAGAAAACAGGAGGTACAGACCTATGCATCACAAACAGAATATAGAAGATGGAAGGGAGAGTCTCAAGTGTAGAGGATAGGATATAAAAGTCAATATATCAGCCAAAGAAAATGGAAAACCTAAAATGTTCATGACATAAAACATGCATTAACTCTGTAACACTTTAAAACATCAAAACTAAAGATAATGATAGGGATAAAAGAAGCAAATTCCCAGCTCAAAAGCACAAAATCATCTTCAACAAAATCATGAAAGAAAATTCCATTAATCTAAAGACAGAGATGCATATAAAGACACAAGAATCTTACAGAGCACCAGATTGGATGGGAAAAGAAAATCCTCCCATCACAGTAAATAAAGAGAACAAAGACAGAATTTTAATGGCATCAGTGGAAAAAGGACAAGTAATTTATAAAGGCAGATCTGTCAAAATTAAATCTGATTACATATCTGAGACTCTAAAGGCTAGAAGGGTCTGCCCAGAGGTCTTGCAGGCACAAAGAGATTATAAACATCAGCCATACTACTATATCCAGCAAAACTTTCAATTGCCAAAAATGGAGAAATCAAAATATTCCATGACAAAACCAAATTTAAACACTAACCCAGTCCAATAGAGGATGCTAGAAAGAAAACTCCAAGCAATGTGGCTAAATATACTCAAGAAAATGGAGAAATACTCACTTTCATACCACTATAACAAATATAAGAGAAACACACACACACACACATACACACACACACACACACACAC
>BDUI01000077.1:510551-522167 GCA_002335545.1 Apodemus speciosus
AAGCATTAGAGCAGCATTGGAAGGTGGGAATGGTTTCCCTGGCATTGCTGCTATGTGTGGGCAGAGACTTCCAGGCAGGTAGTGCTAGAGGTCTTCCATTCATACAAAGGTTAGAAGGTTTGCTTTGTTAGCCACTTGTTTACAAATTTTTGGTTATTGTCTCCACGTAGACTCATACATTGTACGTATGTATGTTACATTCCTAGCGGCTTAATACAGATTCTAGCGCAGAAGTTGTCAGTGCAGGCAGTGAGCGCTGCGGTGGCTCTGGGGTCTTTAGGTTGTGGTAGGATGGAAGTGCCCGAAAGACATGGTAAGATGTAAAAGTGCAGAAGAGACATAACGGAGTTTTGGATGAGGAAAGCCATGYGAGGAAGGGGACAGGACTCATTGTGGCTTGTTAGTGCGTGTGCCTGTGAAGCATAGAATGGCCTTGTTTGTGCAGATTGCCTGAGTGGGTGACAGTGGGACGTGGGGTGAGGTAGGGGGGCTGCATTGGACGACACTCCTTTCCAGCAGTGCGATTCAGTGGGAGCTGGGAGGAAGTKAGAGTCCAAAAGGCTGAACTAGAAGATGAAGGGTGTGGGAGAAAGTGGAGTGGACATTGATGTTGTTGGTAGATTGGTGAGGGGTGGGAAGTTAGGAACTGGGAAATGTCTAAATGAAATATCAGAATTAGGCAAAAGGGCAAGCAGCGACAGACTTAAAACCACAGGCTAGGCTTAGCCTGGCAGGCGCCAGTGGTTCTAGCACYCAGGAGGGAGGGCTGCTTGGAGGACTGCCTGGAGTGCCAGACTAACTTGGGCAGTGTGGTAGGTCTCCTCTAATAGTAACAAAAGAAATTGAACAGAATTGCAATGCAAAGTAAGAAACCYGAATCAGGGAAGGCAGTTTATCTTGCTGTGTAGAAACACTGTTGGATTTATTGGGGATAACTCTGAAGCCTGAAATTTTTGTAAAAGGAAGATACACAGTAAGTAGCCTTGTGCAGAAGTGTTGTGAATCTAAGACACAGAGAAGTGCTCCAGAAGTTTTTGTTGGGCCTAGGATAGTGCATTTGCCTAGCCTGTGAGAGGCCCAGTGTTTGATCTCAACACACATGGACTCCATACACGGAAAAAGATATAAAAGAATATATCTCATTTGTCAATATTTAGATTAATTTTAYGTGCTATATATAAATCTAGAAGCTGCCATTTTTTTACCACCAAAATAACTTAAAATAGTACTTACTGGCAGTTTTTAGTAGCAAAAAATAAAACTATATGGAAGGCCAGGTGTGGTGGTGACATATACCCTAATCCCAGGACTCAGGAGGCAGAGGCAAAGCGATTTCTGAGTTCAAGGCCAACCTGATCTACATAGTGAGTTCCAGGGCAGCCAGAGCTATATATGATGAGACCCTGTTTGAAGGGGGGGRGGGGCRTGGGAGGGCAGAGGGAGGGAGAAGGAGAGGAGAGAAAGAACAGTCAAGGTCATTCTCAGCTGTATGCATATTTTGAGTTCAAGGTCACCCTAGGCTACATGAAACTGACTCAGACAGATTGGATAATAGTACTATATTTGTAGTTAATTTCCTTTTTTTTACATGCTTTTTTTTTTTTTTTTTTACATAGGACAAAAAGTCTGTAGAGGCGCTGGCGAGATGACTCAGGAGTTAGGGGTGTTTGGTGCTCTTCCAGAGGACCCAGAGTTGTGTCCTAGCACCCACATGGGCAGCTCATGTAACTCCAGCTCCAGGGGATCCTGTACTGTCTTCTGGACTCTGGGTACCCACACATATCTGCATATGCCCACACACAGACACAGGTGTACATATAAAATAATAAAAATAAAAATATTTTAAATAGTCTATAGAAATAGAGTTAGAGGCTCCCGGTTAAACCTCTTTATTTGTCTTTATTTCACACTGTGCTGCTGTGACCAGTGTGTATTCTAGCCACTCGTCATTTAGGAGAGGGCTGGGACTTCTAAAAATTGCCATCTCTCATATTTGGACTTGTATTTAGAATTTATACTTTGCCACTGTGACAGTGATTAACCAGCAGTAGTCTGTTTTCCTCTAGGAGTGTGGATCAACTTGGTTGGTAAGCACTTATGTTTGACAGTAGTAACTACATGATCAGAAATGTAACTGGAGTAGAGAAGTCAAATTTCAGAATGAAGACTGAGATTTTAACAGTCCTTTATTAGAAAGATCACTGGGACAGAAAACTTTTGGTTTTTTACCTTGTTACCAACCCTTTAAATACAGAACAAGAAGGAAGGAGTGTGTCACATAGGATTCAGGCACTCTGAGGCCCTTCTGTTGCTGAGGATGTAAGCTGATGTGGTCTCTTGTGAGCATCGTTAATAATGTCATTAAAAAGAGAACAGCTGCCAGGCGGTGGTGACGCACGCCTTTAATCCCAGCAATTGGGAGGTAGAGGTAGAGGCAGAGGCTGGCGGATTTCTGAGTTCAAGGCCAGGCTGGTCTACAAAGTGAGTTCTAGGACAGCCAGGGCTNTCTTTTCAATAAGTATCCCAAGATGTAAAAATTAAAGAAATTATTAAAAAATAAGAACAACTAAATTTGCTAAGTAAACTACATAAATGAGACACATTGACAACTTGCTTTGCTTTGAATGGCTGTACATCAAAGCTCACTTCCATTTGGTAGACTTTTGGGATTGTGCATTACAAAGCCTTTCTAAGACTGAATTCATGCTCTTTAAAACCCTTTTTAAATTTAAACATTTATATACAACAGCACAAATAGGCTTTACCTACTCTGCAGTGGTTTGCTGTCTCCCAGTTTACATATTCAACAAACTCTCCACTCTACCCCTGTCACTCAGGATATACAAGAAGAGTAGAGCACAGAAGCCCCCAGGGGCAGGCAAGCAACCATCTGCAAAGTGGAGAAGTACTCATGGTGTGTTTCCAAATGATCACATTTAAAGCAATATCACAGTAATAAATTCTGGATGCATCAATCTAAAATAAAACGAACTACACCAGATGACACTGCTGACTCTTCTCCATAAACTGCCTTTACTTATACTTTATCAATGGAGGACTTTAAGAATTATCAAAAGTAAGCAAACGTTATAAACGTACCTGTTGCTTAATTATGAGGGGCAATATCCCATTTAAGATATCTTTGYATTTAATTCTGTTTTAGTGTTACAGGGGCATCAGGTCCTTAATCTTGCAGATAATATAATTTAAAAACAAAGACACTGCTAATATCAGAACTTAATTTTGCAGCATAAGTATCTTTATACATCTGGCTTTGGTTGAGAATATTTATGGGGCTAGAAAGTGTTTTTCAAACATTCTTCAGCCTGTGATTGTTATTGGATTTCCATTGGAGAATTTTATAGAGCTGAGTAAGAAGGGGTTGCCTACATACTAGATCAGTTTCAAATACTTCTATCTTTCAATAACAAGTGGAACAATATACCTCTGAGGTGCTGACTAAAAGCCAAGGTCATTGTAATGAGGTATGTCTTTTCAATATTGATGATGATACGTTTTGGTAACTATGCTTAAATATCAATGGAAATACATGTAAAGGTCTGCAAATCAGTAGCATGGATAAAAAAATCTTTTTCCCACATAATGATCATTATCACAAGATGATAATGTCACCTTTACAAGTAAAGATAGTTATCAAACAAGCTCTCTTAGAATAATTCTTTCCAAAACATAATATAAAAATTTTACTATATTACTTGCTTCAGTGAAAGATTTGCTCACAATAAGGCAATAACCTAAACCACATATACCCAAGAAAGAGCCTCCATATTCCCCTATTCCCCTATTAATACAGCAAATAAACTTTAATCTCTGAGTATCCAAGATAGATAGATTGTTGKTTCCTCTCTGCAATACATACAAAGTTCAGGTTCAATTTATTTTGTACAATGATTCTCATAATGAGACTCTACCCTTTGAATACACCTAATAAACAGTATGTAAATCTCATATATTTGACTTAAATACTTTATATTATGGAAGAAAGGGTGTCTTAGAGTGTCTTCTACATGGGACACCATGACCAGAGCATTGTTTAAGAAGGAAAACATTTAATTGGGCATGGCTTACAGTTCAGAGGTATAATCCATAAAAAAGCATAAAAAGCATGGTACCAGGCCACAGATATGGTGCTGAAAGTTATCGCCATCCTGTCAGCAGGTAGCAGAAAGAGAAAGTGAGCATCTGGGTTTGGTTTGAGCTTCAGAAACCTCAAAGACCAAACCCACTGACAAACTTTTGCCAACAAAGCCACACCTCCTAATTGTGTTACCTCCTATGATTTTACAGGATCCATTTATATTCAAACCACCACAAAGGAAAACATAAAGCAAAAACCCCTCAGATCTGTTTTTTAGTAACTGATGATAAAATAGAATCAATTTTCAGAGTTGTTGAAGAAATTAGTCGTAACATTTACTTACTTAAGAGATACTTGAGAGTATGTTTTTCATTATCTACCACATTTTGTCCATACAAAGGTAGTAAATATCAAATTATTTAACACTTAAGCAGATGACATTTTATTAAGGTGCATGGATATATGTATATGTTATGTTTAGGCTGGATTAAGCAACTACCTAGGAAGAAATTGTAAAATGTATTCTCCCAAACAATTAATATGGATAAAAGAAATCAATTGTCTTTGACTAGGAGCAATGAGGTCATATCTTTCTACTTTCTTGGGACTATACAGCTTTCATGCTTACTGTATGAAGGGAACTTATTCTATGAAGGGTCATTCTATTTTACTATAATAAACACAATGTACAGAGTTGGATGAACACATAGTACCTGCTAAGGAACTTGCAGGCTTCATGTACCTCCATTGTACATGCTTGGGATAAGTGTAAAACATAATGGAAATACTTTATCCTGTGATATCTCTAAAGTTTCTAGAGTTATCTCAATCATGAACATGTCAGGAAGTCCTCTCTGAAGTGAGATACATTTGATTAGGCTTACATTCAGACAGAGGCAAATTTGACAAAGACACTTTCAGACGTTGGCAGCAACCTAAACTACATCAGCAGTTATAATGTGTTATCAACTAATTTTTTACCTTCATAGTTTCAATAACAGACCAGATGAAACATGGCTCAACAGTGGGTTAAGGTTGAAGAAGCATGTTCTGTACACCAGTTCTTTTGGACCGGATACCATGGTCTCATGTTAGTCATAAAGCTAATCACAAATTACAACAATAACCTGGTCATAGGTTCTGTAGACTATGAAACATGTAACTTTCTCTATGGCRTTCTTAACAGCAATTTTTACTTCTCTACAAGACCCTGGTATAACTATTTGCTTGTGACTATATGACTGCCATTGTTAACTGAGATATATTTGACTCGATAGGTTATATAATTTATTGTGTGACTTTTCCATCCAAGGTAGTACAGAAAGGAATACTTTTGAAAAATATGGCATTTCTATGACATATTATAGCACTGATATGAGCAGTAAATCTACAATCAGAAAGAGGTCAGATTCTTCAAAATAAGGGTTAGTTTCACCTTACCAGACCAGGGTATATATCGGCTGTGTATGGACATTTGAAGCAAACCTAGTAAGAAACATATCCACACTCATGGACAGCAGGAGTAATGAGAACCACAGCAGCAGATACACAATTTCTTCATCAAACACAGTAGTTTATTTTATTTTATTTTATTTTATTTTATTTTATTTTATTTTCCTCTTTTGAGGTACAGGGCTCACAGTACAATTTGGATTTGACTGACAGAGGGAGTTTGCAATTCATAATTTTTTGTATACAGAGAGTGACACATGGAAATTTTAATTACTTTTGGTGAAAAAGAGGACAGCTTAATATTTTGTATATTTAGGTTTATATATAATCGTGGTCAGTTAAATAAAGATAAAATGTATGTTATAAAATCACAGGGTCCAAATCTCATCTCATTTTTTAACGCAACAAAAGGTAAATTCTGGAGTGAAGATCAGAGCAGGACTCAATAACGTTAGAGAAACTTTTAATAGTGACACAAACTCTTCTTGCACTCAGCTAGATGTACCATTATTCACTTCTGATTCATTTAAAAAAATAAACTGAATTTAWTTATTATTATTAGCCTGAATTATACCACTGGCTTAATTTTGGGACAGTGATCATTTGTATGTATTAAAGTCAATTTATATTGGCTATGTTTAGAGATACATTTCTAAATTTTATGTATTGTTATTTTTTTAATAATAAGTTTTTTTTTTTTACCAAAACTTAGGATATATGCATTGCTAAGTTCTGTAATCAACTCTAATATGAATAAGAGATTGTCAAGTTTGCCTTTGATAATACAATTTGAAAGAACTGGTCATTTTTTTTATTCTTTTCCAATAAATAAAGATTATGTTAGCAGGACTAATCTGTTTCATAAACCTATAATCTTTAAGCAACAGCCTTTATTATATTTTGAATCTTATGCTTAGAAATAATTAAGAGAAGATGAGAACATAGGTTTTTGTTTTCTTTTCATTTCTTTCCTTTTTATTACAAATTTACCAAATAATCCTATGAGCAAATATACTGACTGGGTTATACAAGTAATGGGTGGCACATTCAGAAAATGAGATACTGTATATGGTTCTCTCCCTAATATATTGCTAAAAAACTATCAGACAGTGTATGAATAATTATTGTTTTCATAGTAGAGGTTTTATTCAGACTGAGAGTAATGCCTTACTAATGACAGTTAACCCAAGTCCCAATGGCCTAAAAAACATGAACCACCAAATAAAGTGAACTTGGCATTTTAGTCATTTAAAGATGATTGAGATGACGTTATGGTACAAAGATCATAATATAGATAGTCCATAATCTAGTGGAATATTCAAAAACCTTTTTCCCCATTGGGATGAGAGGTTTCAGAAATCAAAGCTGAAGCAGCATCCTTGGAAAAGCAATCTGTTATCCCCAGCCATGTCATCACTCAGAATTGCTTTCTGCCTTGTCACTTTGCCTGACACCTTGTTGAAGCTAAGCCAGCTATAAGCTGCGGAACTGACATTTATGCTTTTGTCATGACAAGTAGGCTCACTATAGTAAGCATCCTGTGCCAAAGTATTATAAAATGTAAAAGTATCCAAACCCCTCCACGTTAACTGATGATGCAACCTGATAAACAAGATCTAATGAGATGTCTATTTACAAGATGCCTACAAAACCAAGGATCAAGCAAAAGGAAGAAAAGAGAGTTCCAAACCAAATGATGCAAATTAATAAGTTAATTCTTAAATCCATTCATTTTATTCATATTTTAATGTCATTAAACTTACTTTTGGAAATGGTGAAAATAATTCATAGATGGTAGTTTTACCTCCATTTCAAAATGAAAGTGTTTATTTCTACATCTTTAATATCAGTGACATTGTGCAATACTGATGTTTTGTAGGGAATAAATGTTTTGTAGGGTATAAATGACAAAATGGTAGTTAAAAATTCTGTTAGCATTTTTGCTTTATTTAGTATGTTCTCTAAATAATTTTCATGTTCTTCTTGGGTTTTGGTGTTTTGCTTAATTGTGTTTGAAGAAAAGGGTCTCATTTAGCCCAGTCTGAACTTTAACTCCTGATCCTCTCTTGCTAAATGCTGGGATTACAGCCATGTGTCACCTTGCTTGGCTTTCTCTTTTTGTTTGGCAGTGATATTTTTCTCTGATGTATTAATTTACTTTTTAAATTAAAACTCCCTTTAACAAACAACACCTTTGCAAAAATCTTCCAGAGGAAAGATATGCTAGAAAATTAACCAAAAGTTCATCTGTCTAATATAGAGAAACGTGCAATATTTATGATTTGCATTTTAAATATTGCTTCACACATATATTATTGTCATGATTCGAATGTATATTTAGAAGATGAAATTTGGTAGCACATCAGTATCTTCACATGAAAGAACAGTTTTCCTCCAGTCATAAGGATACTTCCTTTATATCCATATATCAAAAAGTCATGTTTGCAAACATCTTTAAATCTGATTATTTTACAGGCATTGCATTTCCTGAATGCAATAGCTACATCTGGATCTGTGATTTCTTGCAAATAACTTTCCAATCATTTCGCATTGAAAAAAATATTCCTCAAGAACCGAGTCAGATTTCCTAAAAGATCACACAAGCCTTTACAGGTGATGCTTGACACAAATGATTACTCCAGTGTGTCTGTCAGAAATATTGAGAAATAATTCTTTCACCTTCCTGAATAGAGAGCTCTAGAGTGGGAACAGATATTTCTGTGATTGACTTTTGCCCATTATCTTTTAGCTAGTTTGAAGTAATTTTGCATCAGCCTGGTTGCCAAGTTATCAACATAATTATACTTTGTATTAAAATTACTGGCAAAACAACTTAATTAGAAAGAAAGGATACATGATGCAGATTATTATCATTGTATTAACAGGGAAAAATAATTCCCAATATTTTTCAAAGCATAGTGATATTATTCTAAGACCAAAAGTGTTTAACTATGATGTATCATTCTACTGCGATAATGCTTATGAAGTTGTATAATTATGTAGGATTGTCAACTTTCAACTTAGTGCCTGGAATTGAGGTAATAGAAAAATATATTTGATAAATGTTACACAAATATACCTACTCTCTATTGTTTGTATATTAACATACTAAATTTTAAAACCCACCATTTAAACACCATTTAAACACACCATTTAAAATGTTTATTTATAATTCTTTAAATTTATGAATGCATACTGTTGTGTGTGCACATGTGTGGATACCTATGAAGTCTAGAAGAGGTTGTCAAATCCACTGAATTACAGTTATAAATAGATAATGATCTGCTTAGGTTAATGTGAGGAACTAAACTCATGTCCACTGCTAGAACCACATGGTAAAATTTCTCTATAGCCCTGGAAACCCATTTTAACTACAGTATTTTTCTGACAGAAAAAACTATGGGAAATAATTCAGAAACATTTTCTGAATTACTAATATTTGCAAAATTATGATAATCCAATATTTAAAGTTGATTGTATAAGTAGAATTTGATATGTTCTTACCGAACTGATATATTGAACATGTTTTATGAATTAGCGTGAAATAATTTAGTATATGTTTATATTTTACCTGCTTTGAATGTATCAAATGACACATTTTTACTTAATTCTCACAATTAAACTTCTCAGTTGGATCTGAATTGTTTTCCAGCACATTGGACGAGCACCTTATAAGTCATTAGAAAGTTTGAAATAAATTATTTTTCAGACTCAATTTGACTGATAATCATTCTGCATTTAACATATTTGTTCTGGACAGTTTGCACGTCAATTGTCACAGACTAGAGTCCTTTGGAAAAAATGAACATCAGTTGAGAAAATATACCAATAAGAGTTTCACTGGACATGTCTATAGGGTATTTAATTTGTTGATATTAATGTGTGGGTGCTTAACCTAAGGACGTTTTTCTTGGTTGTCCTTGGATGAATAAGAAAGCCTCCTGAGCAAGTACGGGAGCATGATAGTTAGCAGCACTCCTCCAGAGCCTCTGTCCAGTGTCTGCCTTCACTTTCTCCCTTGACTTCTGACCTTAAATTCCCTACAGAACAAATTAAAAGACATTAGTTAAGACTAGCCTTTTTCTCCTCAAGTTTATACTTATAATMCTATTTGTCACATCAATAGAAGAACTAAGACAAGGTTATTGATTGTAACTTTGTGTGCATCACTAAGGATTTATAATGCATTTAGGAAATTTGCCTGCATAAATTTAGCCTACAGATAAATTAATTGTAAATAATGCAAACTGTTCAGATAGGACTGATTCATATTATTATGTATGAGACATGAAACCATTTGTCCCATATAAAATATATTGGAAAGTTCATCTCTTTTTGGGTTAGAATTGTTGATGTGGGACTGTTAGAATTAATGGTTACTCTTGTCACCTAAAAAGATATGGGAATTTATAATGCTAAATATCTTACATAGCTGCACATATTTTTTTCTGGATTTCAGAAAACCACACAAGCTTCCATTTTTCATTTATTGACAGCAATTTTGCCATTGAACATAATGTCCATGTACCATAACTCTTTCAGTAACAAATGATCAATTTGTTAAAGGGTGATTGAGATATCATTATGTATCAATGTGTTATATATGTTCAGAATCTAACAATAAATAAAAACGTTCTGTTAACTATCTCCATAAAACTTGAATCAAAGTCTGGAAGACAAGCTAAGCAGCATAACAAGGCAAACAGATAAAGGAAGAAAACCAATAAAATGTTAGAGACTTCACATTTGATGTGTGTAAGTGGCTCACCTAAAAGGGTGTTCAGATAATCTTTAATAAGATGATAATTTTTATGTAAATATTTAATGAAAAAGTACGTTCTTTATAAAGAATATAGTGTACTAAGAAGACCAGAGTTGAACACTGGAAAGTACAATTGTTCAATCCCTGGTAAATATAATGGGTAATGATGTATCATGACAAAAGTATATGTAGGAGAAAGCAGTGGCATCTCAAAGGAGGATGATAAGGACTTCCAGCCCCGTATGGTCTCTGTATTCAACCACCAAAGAATTTCTTCTTAGGTCCTAACTCCCAAATATTCCTTCACCCTCTGATAGCCACATCCCTGGATCAAGCCTTTGAGCAAATTGATCCATTGGAGATAACAAAATTGCACTCAATCCATAGTATYCTTTTTCCAAAATCACAATGCAAAATTCATTCAATCCGTCTTCAAAATTATCAACATATTGATAATATTGTCCTGTATATCATTCTTTCCATTAAACCCAGTTTATTAAAGATATCACTACAAATTTGTTTCTAATGTGCTTTCATTGTTTATCAGGTCTGTAGTGGTATCCATTCATTTTTAGTTTTGGTATTTTGCCAGATTTCCTAATTTGATTTACATAGTATTGCTAAATTTTATTTAAAATTATTAGTTTTTAATAGTATTACTTTTTCTTCTTTATTTTATTCAGTTCTTATCTAGTTTGTTATTTTATTATCTATAGATAATAAATACTTATTTTTGTTTCATATATTTTTTCATATTTCTATATAAATATTAATAATTAAAGAAAATTGGCCATGAATTTCAGGGGAAGTTGGAGGCAGAAATGATAGTAAATGGTGTAAATACATCAGTCATACATAAAATTTTCAAACTAAAAATAGAAAATGTTACAGTCTTATTTATTTTAATTTTCTTTTATCATTTTCTATATTCTTTGTTAACATTCCAAACGCTTTCCCCTTTCCCAGTTCCCCCTTCTCCGTATGTCCCATAAGTCCTCTTCCCTCCGCCCATTTCCCAATCACCCCCTCCCCCATTTCTTTGTTCTGGTACTCCCCTACAATACTTGATCAAGTCTTTTCAGGACCAGAGCCCTCTTATTCCTTCTTCATGGGAATCATGATTTGTTAATTGTGTCTTGAGTATTCAGAGCTTCTGGGTTAATTAATATCCACTTATCAGTGATTGCATTTCATGTGTATTCTTTTGTGATTGGGTTACCTCATTTAGCATGGTATTTTCCAGTTCCAGCCATTTGCCTACAAATTTCATGAATTCATTGTTTTTAATTGCTGAGTAGTATTT
>BDUI01000077.1:523478-554337 GCA_002335545.1 Apodemus speciosus
AATTTCAATATTTTTAATATATTATTATTTTTATTCACTGACTAATTTTGACTAGTTTACTAAAAGCACAGATTCATATATGTTTATGTTATTAAAAGTCAACCTCTAAGATGGGATCAAACAACAATCCTTACAGTATTAGAAATAATAAGAATTACTGTAGATATAAAAGCATCACATTTTTTCTTTAATCATGTATACATTTTTTCTCAGTAATACCAAAATAAATTTGAGAAAAGCTCTTGCTTTTAAGACAGAACTTCAATTGACTGATCCTAATGGAATGTTAAGCATTATAAGAAGAAACATATCTAGAAACCATAGATCAAGGGCATATATTCCCAGAATGTTCCTTTGGTATTTTTAGGTAAGGCTTGGAATGAAATTTACAATACTTTGATACAGTGAGAGGAAAATATTTTGACAAATTTGTCTGGCTTTCCTCCATTTAAGAGAGTCTATATCTGAGAGCTTACTCATTTTCACAAAGTGAGGAAGAGCTATGAATTTTCAATCCAGCACAAGCTTGTTTAAATGATGCTGTGATTTCCCAATAGAGTAGCTCCTTAGTGAATTTTCCATTTATTTTAGGACCCCTTTAATAATTTTTCTGAAGTACCGACGAAAGACTTGAGCTAGCTAATAGATTTCATAAAGGGAGGTTTATCGTACCTCACAGCTTCAGGTCATGATCATCTGCAGTTGCATCTAGGAGATATAAGTAGATTGCATTATATAGTTCTTCAAGCACACCTGTATCCTTGTCATTTGTCTATTTTAAAATAGACACCACTGATACTTCAACCATGTGAGAACGTTTATTATAAAGGCAACATTTTATTCAAATTATAGGCTCTAAAACTGTATTGAGTCAGTATTTCTGTTAAGTGAACTCATGGGGCTAAATCAACCACAGTTACTGTATTATCTTTCCTATTCTGTCTTAATTTCTGAATTTTTTGATAATATTAGCATGTGATCATATACACACACATGCACAAGCACCAAACACCTTTAGTTTTTACAATTATTATATGGAAAATGTTGAGCTTTTACATGAGAATATAATATTTTTCATATTTTAAAGGAATTTTCAAGAGAATGACAAATAAAAATATAAAATAAAATATTTAAATGTAATCAAAAAATATGAATATTTTGCTCCTTTGGAGAAAAATATCAAGAACTAGGTAGTAGCAATAGGGCTAAATATAAATGCTTATTTAAGATTTTCAAGGTTAAATTGGAAATTTAATTACAAAACAATAAAACAGTTTGATGGGATCAATGAATATTTTATGCGAAAGTAAACACCGGAAAACTGAAGCCTAATTAAGTATTTACTCTATAAGTTCATTTCTTCCAAGCAGTTTTGGTCACAAATCAGTTTTTATTACATACAGACATAAAACTTTGCTAATTGCAACTATCCTTTTGTGTATTATCAGACATTTTGTATCTCACATTCCTATGTAGATATGTGGAGGTAGGATTGTCTTTTGCTGCAAATTTCTTCAAAATTCTTTCAAAAAAAACTAGAATTTTTTGTTGTTTCTTCTCTTCCTTGATTTTCACCTTCATTTAGGTCATCTTGTAAGTGTGGTTGCACATCTGGAAACTGGATAGATTTGAAATCCTAGCTAAGGCAGGAAGACACATGCGTTGCATGCATGCACAAACTTCTTAGACTATCAGTAGCATGTTTTGTTTTCTCTTCTGCCTTTGATTTAAAATAATCTATGCTGTCCTAGCCCTAAACTGTCATACAGATGATTTGCCGAAATTACACAGCAGGATTTCATTTACATCTCATTGGTTTATCCAAATAGCTATCTTTAGCTGCAAAGAGTCTGAGTAAATCATTATGGAGCCAAGAAAACTAATGCTTCGAAAAGGATTGGGGGAAGAAAGAGCAACATACTAGGGACAAGAATTGCCAATCTATGCTTTAATTTTGCTAACAAATTCATGAGCTTGCTAAAAGTACTAGAAGTGATTTTCTCTCAATAAAACAATTCCTTGTCTTTTAATGAATGTTTTCCTTGAATTCATGACTCTATTTTCAATTATAGACTATAGCAGTCTGTTTAATATGTGTGGCTCACCACATTTCAATTCAGAGGATTAAAGCTGAATCACTTTTTATGGGCAAATGATATTGGTGAATTGCCTATTCTTTAGCTGGTGTGCATTATAAGTGGCAGGCTATAAATTTCAAACAACAGGCAGTAGTGTGACTGCCTATTCAAACATTTGTCACTGCACTCTCAAGCCTTTATTGTATATTTATAACGTATTTACTGATTAGTCTTAGGATGTCATCAGATTGAGTTCCACCAAGGACAAGGCAAAGCCTAAACTGACCTCATCCATTTTCCATTTAAGTCTCAATAAACCTCATGTACTTCAACAAATGATATTTATAATTTTTTATATAATATAGCTATTAATAGAATATCATCAATATTAGAAAAATAAATACTTGTAAATCACATACCCATCCTTTTATGAAAAACATTGAGCATATATATATATAATGCATACATACACATACATATAAAATGCAATGGTGATATTTCCACATCAGCTAACATTGCAAAACAAGATCAGTAATAGAGAGGCTTTTGATTATTAAGAATCATGAACATTTTCTAGCAGCATTTCTATCAATGGTAAATTTGTGATTGCTTTATTTGTTTCACATTATTTTTCCCAATATTAGCAAAATATAATTATGGCATTATATATAATGGCCTATAAATTCCTGTAGCAAAGGATAGATGCATTTTTTGGAAACTTCAAAATCCAGGATAAAATAAATAAGAGCAATATTGAGAAAAATTACACATGGAGAATGAGCTTTTGTTTAAAGAATAGCAATAATATTTTAGTAATTGCTCTGCAGCCATGACTTGGTCTGGTTTACAGCACCCGCAGAAGAATCCAAATGGTGGTAAGCATTTGTATTACAATTCTGAGAGAGCAGAATCAAAGTGAGGATGGTCTGTGGAGCTTGCTGTCAAAACAGACTAGACAAGTGCTTCTCAACCTGTGGGTTATGTCATCATTGGAGACAATCAGCATTTTCACAATTGTGGCCTAAGAAAACACCAAAATTTACTGTGCAATTTGTAACAATCACAAAATTACAGTTATGAAGTAGCAAGAAAAATAAACATATGTCACCACAAGATGAGGAACTGGTTAAAAAGTAGCTGGATTAGGAAGGGTGAGAAACACTGGCTTGGAATAATTGGCAAAAGAAAGAGTTTAGGAAATTATGTAGCAAAAAAAAAATAGAATGATAGATACTTGAGGAGCAGTACTTAGATTTTAGTGTTTTTCAACAAACATGGTGGCAAGTGTTCAAAATATGTTGTTTTGAATGATACTGGTCCCCACAGGCCATAGGAAATTACAGGCTTATGATGTGTGGCTTTGCTGGAGGAAGTATGTCACTGAGGGCAGGGTTTGAGGTTTCAGATGTTCAAGCCCAGCCCAGCGTCATTCTCATTCTGCTCGCTGACATCCAAATGTACAGCTCTCAGCTACTTTTCTAGCACCAGTTCTGCCTGAGGGAGACCATGCTTGCCACCATGACAATAATGGACTGACCCTCTGAACTATAAGCCAGTCAGAGTTAAATGTTATCTTATAAGAGTTGACATGGTCATGATGTCTATTCACAACAATAGAAGCCCTGTTCACATGAGCATCCACAGAGAGTTATTCATATATTTATCCATGCAGATATATATGCCACATGGGTATTTCACTCAGGCACATACTTACATGCATACACAAATATATATACTCATGTATCCACACAGATATTTATAAGACACCCATATATTTATCTGCACAAAGCCCATGAGACATATACTCACATGGATAAGCATGAGGTTTCCACAGGAATATCCAGAATGATTACTATTTAGACATTTACAAGCAAAGGTACAAATACACACACACACACACACACACACACACACACACACACATACATGCCTGTGCATGCGCACGTGTATATGTCTGTCTGTGAAGTATTTTAATAGAAATCCACACTTTTTTTCTTTTTAAATACTGTATGGAAAATATAGAAAATTATATAATGTTTCCTACTTCATTAAATTGCCCTTTAAAAATTGGTTATAAAACAATATTTTGGGGTCCTAAGAGTAATTCTGTTACTTTTTAAAATTTATATATCACAAAACTATGAAATTTTATGTATTTGCTACTCTAATTATTCTTAAAAAACGATCACTGAATCTTCATTGCAACCCCCCCTTTTTTTTAATAAAAAACAGAATACATTTAAAACAGGGTCCATAGTGGTGATATTTCTTCCATATATTATTTCCTTTATAAATGTCATTTAAAATAAACTATCCTTTTGTAAATAATTTCCATTTGTCTCCATGTATAATATTATAATATATATATATATATATATATATATATATATATATATATATATATATATATATATATATATATATATATATATATATATATATATATATATGTTTTCAAGTGCCATCCTCAACTCATTGGCATTTATTTTTATACAATGCCTTAATACTGGAGCAATGTAGCAATAATAAAGAAATAAATGAATACCCAGAGAAAGTTAATTTCAGTAATGGTTAAGGCAGAAATTAGAATGTAACGAGTTGAGAATTATAGAGTAATTGATCAAGACAATGGAGGATACAGAGAATGACATTCTGAATGATGTTAGAATGAGTAAGAGAGTTTATTTTTGGAATGTAGTAAAACAAAAGAAAGAATTGTAGATGGTGTCTAGAAAGAATTATGTTGGAGATAATTTAAGGTAGAATATTGGATCACTAATCTCTGGACAAAAAGGGTGTCAACAACAATCGAAGTCAGTATGCATGCAGGTGAATATGTAGTGTAGCAGTCCTAAAAATAAAGTAAATTGAGTGTGTAGATTATACTTAGTAAAAAATCAACACTCTTTACTAAGGTAGTAAATGAAAATTTGGTTAAGTCCTCTTTATCTTACTAGGCAGTGTTGTGTAACATAGCTACACTCACTATCAGAGAACAAAAAACATGGGGTCTTCTGCATGCATGAAGAGGCATGAAGTAATTTTGGGAAGTGTATCAAGTTACGGTGACTTGAAAACTTGAGTTCAGTAAAAGCAGTAGGCTTAGAGTCATGTGCTATAGTTTCATCACCATATAGCTCAGCAATCTCATGAGAAAAACAACAGAATCCCTCGACCAGTTATCCTCTACGCTCTCAAATGAAGCACTGGGCTCAAAGAGCTATGCAAATTCCTTTTCTGGGTTCAGCCGTGGATTTTTGCTCAATTTACCACTTTACCACTTTGTTTATAAAATGGATCACCAGGCAATATTTGCAATGAATTAAATATAAATAATAATTTTAATTGAAAAATAAAGTAAATTGAGAGGATAAATTGTCTTTATGAGAATTTAATGAACAAAAGATAGGTATCACTGTGCTAGCTTTCTTAGTATAAAGATTATCTTTAGCACACAATTGTGAGAAGATAATGAAAGGTTACTACGAACAGAAGCTTGGTCCCTGTGTTGAGTAAAAAGAAGGACCTTCCAGAGTGGAGGACTATGTCCAGGGTTAGTTATATTTAAAACAGGCACACTGCCGGGTGGTGGTGGCACATGCCTTTAATCTCAGCAATTGGGAGGCAGAGGCAGGCAGATTTCTGAGTTCAAGGCCAGCCTGGTCTACAGAGTGAGTTCCAGGACAGCCAGAGCTACACAGAGAAACCCTGTCATGAAAAAAATAAATAAAAATAAAAAAATAAAATAAAACAGACACAAGTCAGTTGGAGGCTAATTGCCCACTTAATATAACACTTATACATTTTAGTCTAGCTTTGAAATTCTAATTCTTACTATTTTGTGTACATTGAGAAAATAGTTAAATTATAAGATTAAATTACAGGCATAAGACAATTAGTCTTTTGGTTGGTAGTCTTACCTGACTAAATAATTAATTCGACAAGTCTTAGAAATTACACTATATTAAAATTGTCAGCATTTTAAAGTTGGTTTATCTTTACATTTAAAATTCTGGACATAAATATAAGAAAACAGCTTAAGAGTAATTTAAATGGCAATATGACATGACTAAAAAGTTCACAATTATAAATAGACTTGTTGTTACCATTAGAAATCATGTATATATCAAATACCAAAAGTTATGAACATAAATTAATACTGTAACATGATGAAATATGGAATTTATAAGCTGATATTATCATTTATGAAATGTTTTAAATTTTAGTTAGGTCTACATTTTGATAATAAGTCAAATATTGAATTAGAATTGAAAAATGTTAGGCTTCCAGTTGTCATTTTGAAATTTAATTATTATTAGTTTTAAATTATGATTTTAATTTTACTTAAATATCCTTAGGCAGTATATATGATGTCATTTGTCACTACAATCTTAGGACATTGAATAGGGTTAAAGTATTCATCTTTGGAGTTTTCATTTTCAGTTAAAAATGTCTAGCGGATATTAATCAAATGCTATTATGGCCAAAGAAGTATTCTTATATCACGAGCTCAAAATATGTAGTACTTACTCACAACTTTAGAAGTCTCCTAACCAGTTCTATGATTTGGTGACTAATGATAATTTATGTTTAATTGTCTGGATGTATGTGTGAAAAATTTAAGTCATATACATTTGTAAAGAGAAATTACAGAAACCTGTGTGAGAAATGATAAGCAATAAAACACATTCATTTAATGTAAGCAAGAAAATTGTTTCAGGTCCTTAACCATCACATTAATATGTGCATTTTACCACTAATTTTTAGGATCCCCTTGTATTGAATCTAGCTGATATAAATGTCAAAACCTAATCTGGAAAAATTGTTTAATCTTTTACGCTATTAATATCTTGATTTTTCCATTTGTTTTTGTTCAGAATTAGTTTCTCCTTACTTAAAATAGTGCAATTTGGTAAAAATATTACAAAACAACAATAACAAAAAACCCCTTAGTTGCCAAATATTAATTTAACTTTGWGTTATATATTAGACCTCACCTTACATTTGAAAGATAAAATAAATTCATAAATATTAGTGATGTCCTTCACTCTCTTCATACTTTCTTCCAGTTATACTTTTCCTCATTTCTGTGGGTCACATACACAACTTTTTAGTGAATCAGACTTTTTTTAAACATTGTAGACAAATGGGCAAAGTAATTTCCCATTGGAGTTCTCTTTTATAACTCCATATTTTCCACAAATTTTGAAAGATGTTTGTTACTCTCTTCTCTTACATTTTTACCTTTAATATGTTTTAAAAAAGTTTTATTGGGTTTTCAATTTTTCTTACACAATGACACTGGTGTCTTTAAACCGATTTCATGGCAAGCATCTTTTCTCTTCTACCTTTAGAAACCTCCCACATATAGAAGTTCACTTTCCAGAAACTTGAGTAAAATGTAACTTCAAATTTTTCTTCACAATTATCTGGACCTTTTCTATCTACATCTGACTACATTTTATTAAATTGGAAGAAACTGTAGTTCTTATTTTTTTTCAAATAATTCTTCCATACTTATTTGAAAGTTATATTTGATATTTGAAATTAACTGAGTTTTTCATGATCCTTTATACTCTGTTCATATTTTCATGTCTTTAATTTTTTAAAGTGATTATTGGCCCATCAGTTTTCATTTCTTCAATATACTTATGGTAATTTGCTTTGAAGGCTTTCAAATTTTATTTTTGCAATTATTACATAGCACAGCAGAGTACATAACTTAATCACTCTTGTTAACTTTTTGATAGTTTCCAAATTTTCATGGAGATTTTCAAATATTCTGAGTTTAGTTTTATCATTATTGAGTTGTTGTCATCATAGTATCTCTATAATTTAGACTCTAAACCTTATAGCTCTTCACTGATGGAATGTATGATTTGCAGTTTGTGGTGCTAAAGAGTTTTTTTTTCAGTCATGTCATGCATATGTCCCTGTAGCAAGATACTTATTTTTCTGTATCACTTCATGGATTATTGCCTAATGGGTGCCTATTCTCAATTATCCTTTCTAGTTCTGTCTTGTGAGTTTCCTGCTGCCTGGTTTTAATATGACACTTGGTGAGTGTTTCTAATGTGGTTAGAGCCCTGTAGCATTAATTTGCCTTTTTACTATGCAAATCCAGAATGAAATAAAGTATTCTGTCTTGCCTAGCTATGACAGTCTTTTGTTTATTCCATTGAAGGTCCTACATCTTTCTGGTCCTTCTGCTTTTATTTCAGCTAACTTTTGCTTCTTATTTCACTAAGTGAACATTTGTATGGGAAGAAGACTGTCTCTTTGTCATTGAAAAGTATATTGCTTGTGCAATAGTTGATGAAAAACTAAGGTTTGGATAATTTTTTTTTCTACCTGACCCTTGAATTCAGTGTGGTAGTAAGGGATGAAGAAACAGTCATTTCTCCTCTCTCTCTCTCTCTCTCTCTCTCTCTCTCTCTCTCTGTGTGTGTGTGTGTGTGTGTGTGTGTTTCTCTCAGAATAGCCTGTAAGTGTATCACTGTGTGAAAACCAGACAAGGAGCAGATATCTGACATCATAACACTACACTGAGAATGAGTGTCTCAAGTCTCTTGCCATATCTTTGATCTTATGCACAAGTCTGGTAATTGTCAAATACTATAGCAAGTAGCTTCTGAGTGTCAATGGTCTCTGTACCACCAAGGAATTCTACAAAGTTACCATAGCTCATGTTCAGATCTTAATAATAATATAAAATTTCGACCTATTTCTTTGCATCTAGGAAGTGATGCTGTGGAAAATAACATTTCAGATTTAGAGATTATGCAAAGATTTGATTTTGAAAGTATGCAAAGAACTTGTATAAAATTAAAGTAGTAGGCAAAGAAAAGTCATTTTTGAAGATATTTCTGTTCTTTTATACCTCTTAGTGAAGATTTCTTTAGTCATGTATTCATAATCTGTGTTCAAGCAGAATTTTTGCTACACTTACGTATGATTTATATTTTGTTAGGCTTTTTTCCAATAATCTACATAATTTGTTTAACAGTAAATGGTTTATTGTGATGTAATATTATGGAATAAATTCTGTGCAGTATGAATTTAAGTGAACTAACATATATTTTAGATGTATGAGTGTGTCTTTTTTATGTATATCTATGAATGTATCRAAGGAGATGGTTTTAAATGTGTATCAACATTTTATGTACAGGAAATGATATATTTGAAACTTATTTCCTTAAGTTAATGTTAATTCAATTTCATTTACAAATTTAGAATATRCCATAATCTGCAAGAATCAAAGATTAAAAACAAATATAATATTCAATCTCTAAAATTAAACATTGCTTTTTAGTTGATCTTAAATARTAGAAAAATACATATTATAATATAGAAAACTAACTGACTATGTTTCATTCAGAATAGCAGTCAATATTTATTAAATTATTAGTACCTGACAAAAATATGGTTCAAGGATAACAAGACTAGGATCACTACGTAATTTGCTGAAATCACATTTTAGTTTTCATATAAAGATAAATGCAGTGGATATATCTAGAGTTATGTATTAAACTAACATAATTTTATTTTTGTTATTTTAATTTAATTACAATAGTTTTTAATTTCCTTTCCACTCTCCAAAACCCTTACATATAACCTTCCCCACTCTTTCAAATTCRATTTTTTCAATAATTACTGTTATAATAAATAAACATACCAATGTATATACATATATGTATATGTACATGCATAAATGTATGCACCTAATTATGATCTATTAGGTCCATGTAATGTGGCTTCTTTTCATGTTTTCTGCGATGAGAATTTAGAATACAATTGATGTGCTCTGCTTTTTGCCTTTACTCAGTTGCCTGGTGTTCTTGGCATATGTTTCAGGCCCCTTGGGCTGTCCCCTGTTTAGGCTTTTATGCCCTTTGCATCCATTTTGTTCTGTTAATGTTTGGACTGAAGCTACTCCCTCCAATAGCCAAAGAATACCAATCACAAAAGCCTAAATACCGGATAAGCGAAGATCTCTTGTAAGTTGGCCCAGATTGTTCAAGGGATCCACAAACATATAGCCTTTTGCTGTTATTCTTGGTTACTCTCCTCCCTCTCGATGGTCGCAGGTAAGACCATGTTTTTGAAGACACCATGTGCTTGAGAAATAGAGCATAGAGACTCTAACCTGGAACTGGTCTGTGTGTCCTTCAAAGGAAGCATGAAGACATGGCCTAAAATAATGCATGCAGGTTCATGTCAGAACAATCTTATACATAGCAGTTTCAATTAAGTATTTCATCAAGGAGAGCAAATTTCTATATCTTTCTTCATTCATTATGTTTTCTCTGACCTTGAAGGAGTAATTTAATTCCAATTTTCATTTCGTGTAAATATTAGGGTGCTCCATCTCTATTTTAAAAAAATCATGTCAATTAAGTAGGCAATGGCTCAGATCCTTCCAGGTGTGTGAACTACTCCCCAAGTGTAAATTATACTCTTCTAAGTACACTAAGCCAGCAGAGCCTGAAATGCAGTGAATTACTGATCTGCTGGCTAAATGTCCCCTAATGACTTAGAACAGTCAAGTTCGTTTAAAATTATAGATCCTACTGACTATGAGTTTGATAATGTTATATACAAAACATGAAAAACAGTTTATTACCTAAATGTAGCAATTTAACTAACAGTACTAGTATAAAAACAACTGACAGGAAAACCCAAAACTAATTAGATTTCACAAGAAACACACTGATCTTAATTTATTAAATGACTTTTTAAAAGTAATTAACATATTCGGGTTAAGGGTACTGTTTCAGTTCACAATGCTGAGGAGATCTCTGAAGCATTCAGCAAAGTATTCCAAAACACTTGGAAACAGAAGCCTTGTCAAAATACTTGCTAATTGGCAATATCTAAGAGCCAATCCTACAGAACATTGCTATGTTCTCTTTTCAGCCGTGCATTTTCAAGATGAAGTATCTAATATTGTAGAATTGCTTCATTTCTAAGAATTTAATTTGCTACTGAAAACCTGTTACATTTTAAATTAGCATTTACACTTATAAATTAGCTAGTGAGGGGTATTCTGTGAACTTCATATTGTGGTTAGTATGTTGTATTTCCATATGAATTAACTTTGAATTCATTGCTGAAAGTAAAATATATATAAACCTGAATTAACATCTTATGCCATTATAGTTGGTTTTCTTTGTTCTGTCTGATTTATAAATACATGAGTATCTGTGGAGTGTACTCTTTGCAAACAATCCTCTTACTCCTACCAACCACTGTACTGGAGTCACCTGATTCTCATAAATTGCTTCATTGAATGAAAGGTTTTCTCTCCTCTGCATATATAGATATGCATGCAATAACAAGGAATGACTGAAGAATCCCTGGGATTGAAGCAGACTAGGCAGGATTACCTGAGAGGGTTCAGAGTGAGGAAATTGAAAGGGAGAATTTCATGATTATCCTATAGTCTGAAAACACAAGGTAAAAAGCTAAGAAAAAGTTACAGCAATGTTGTGTAACAGATTTGTCTAAAATGTAAATGTTCCATCCTATAGGAAGTTCCTTAAGCAGGAAGGTTAACAACTCAGAATAGCTTCAGGATGTTCCTGAAACTGAACACATACACTAGACCACTCTCCCCCAGAGTAAACAATAAAGCTGCTGAGAATCACTCTTAGGGAAGCAAGGATGAACAGGAGACTCTCAGACAAGACAATTTTTAGAGAAGATTCTGAGAACAGACCAGCTCTCTGTAAAAAGCAGAAACAAAGTTGTCAGAAATATTTACTTGTAAAGTACACTCTGAGAACTTACCTGCAAATGGTGAAGTATGTTCTAAGTTCCCAACATTTGTGAGCTGTCACTGATGTTGGCATGTGCTTTGGCAATGAAACTTTTTGTCAGTTGTTTCTGCTCCTGTAAGCAACCCCTCAACTATGTCCATATAAATAACTCAATAAAATCCATTGTTTCACCAAGTTGTTCTTTTGTCCATACTTCAATTCTGTCTGTTGTGGACCACTATCTGGATTGAGTATTTGTGTCTGTTGTGTCTCTCAAGGAAAAGTTTTGCAACACAACAAATAAATAAAACTGAAAGAGTAATAATAGGGTTAAGGTTAGAATTATTGTGAGGTTAGGATTAGTGGTAGTTTTGTGTTTAGGGTTCGGGTTAAGTTAGGGTTAGGGCACCTAAAAGAACAGTGTATAATGAAACACTTGACTCAATGACTTATGATTGAAATTTCATTATTAGCTTCACTTCAGGCCCATCATCATCAGAATAATAAAAAATAAAGGTATGGGTAAGACTTCTGGAAACAAAAAACATACTGCAACCATATTTATTGAATGAAATTATTGAAATTTTAAAAACTCAATATCTATAGCTTTATACAAAGGACTCTATCCTACCACAAAAATTCTTTCTCAGCCATGGTGCATATTTTCAATAGGAAATAAAAAAAACAGCCTAGATGCCTCAAACTGATATAAGGCAAATTAAGTTTCATAGACACACACACACACACACACACACACACACACACACACATACACACACACAAATACACACAAATTACATCCCACAGCAGATGATGCTTCTCTGGACAGCCATATGCTAGCAAACAATCCCAGTACTATATACAAAATTATTCCCTTTAAGCTATTCCCTAAGATGTCCAAAACACCTACCCCCCCAAATGAAAACTATTGATATTGCTTTTGATTGATTACAACAAATTGATGACAAAACCCTATTTGCTGAGGATGCCTCAGACATTTAGGTTACAGGACTTGGGAAAGTCCAACTAGGATTGATCTAGAAACTTTCTGCCTAATGACTAACTATGCAGGCTTCTGGGATAGAAAAATTGTTTGCAATATTAGCCACCTGTAAACTCTGCAAACTCTAATAATGACTCTTTTGACAAGACACATTTCATAAAGTAATAGAGGCCCACACAGCTGTCTGATTGCATTAAATTCTATTCTGTAAGAGGGAATTAATAGTTGGAGAGGTCATAGACTCTAGGGAAGACTCAACTTCTACCATTATATAAATTTATATACTATTCAACTGGCTTATAAATAGATAACCTTATATTCACAAATTAATGCAGCTCTTTCCTCTTCAAAGAAGTTTAAGTCTGCATTAGAGAGAAACTATTACAAAGAATCATAACAGGTCAAGGTTTATGGAAAAAGTGACTGTGGAATGTCCATCCCCAAATAGAACTTGTTGAGCATTCCACCTACCAACAAGGCTCTGGAACACCAAAGAGGGCAGAAAGAAAGGTCAAAGCAGCCAAATGTGGGAGATGGATTCAGGGGTTCTCACACCTAACTGGATTACAGTCAGTTGATTGCTTTATGCAGGGACAAGGCCAATGTAGACTAACCACCAAAGTACATATAGAAAATGCCAATTAAATTTAGTACATCATAGGTAGGTAAATAGATAGGTAGGTAGGTAGGTAGGTAGGTAGATTAGATAGGTAGGTAGGTAGATAGATAGATAGATAAATAGATAGATAGATAGATAGATAGATAGATAGATAGATAGATAGATAGATAGATAGATAGATAGATAGATAGATAGGAAGAAAATAGACAGATGATGGTACAAAACTTGGATGGGAAGTTTAAAGGTTGGATTCTAGAAGATTTGGAGTAGGAGATATCTGTGAGAGCTAGAAGAAATAAAAGTGTATTGTACTAATTTTTATAATTCTCAAAGAATATAATTCACACAAACTTAATCTAAGATTTAGAAGAGAATATGAAGAATATGCAAAAGTGAAGAGATATTAATAAAAAAAAACCTGAAATTGACAATTTGTGATTTGAATAAGATAATCCAAATTTTTTTAAGAAGCAAATAAGGAAAACAAGACTGTTCTGAATTAGGTGAGATAAGAGCCAAAACATGTAGGAAAGGAAGAGACCACAGGTTTCTTCATGATCATTGGAAAGTCGCCACTGCCTGAGATGTTTCAGACAGCCATTGGCATTAGGCCTGCGGTCAGCTAATTGCCCATCTCCTGAAAGTTAATAAAACATGGCCTTTCACTGTAGCAGGGCAATGTGATTAAGTGCCTGGAAAAATCCCAAGCCTAAATCCCTGTGGTACTGAGGTGAGACTATCAAATCAGATGTATGAAGTAAGAAGAAAACTCCCTAAATGGACAACATGAGCAGCAGCCATTTTTGGATAGAGGAACAATAAGAAGCTTTTGTATATTTCAGACAGATCCCCACAGTCTGTTTTTAGATTCTCTTTTTATATTCTTTTGTTAATAATATTATCCCCAAGGTATTTGTCCATAACCATGTCATGATTGTGTATGTGAGTCTGGTAAATTTAAGAATGGAGAAGAAAATAATAAGTTGATGAGGACAAGGAAGGGGACAATGGGTTAAATATATAATGACCTCACAAACTAAAAGAATTTTGAAAAATGATGAGATATTTAAATGGGTACTTAGATTATGTATTAAGGAGCATTTTGTTTTATTCTTTTATAAACAGTTGTTTGTCATCTACTATAAGATGGAAACCTGTCCATGTATTAATATATTTCCTATATACATAGAGAGAAATGTAATGAGAAATTAGTAAATTTTATAAAACTATATTGGATGTTTGAAATAAGTAAATACAATGTTAAAGTTTTATAATTGTATAGCACAATATTATTGAAAAAGAAATTTCATAGTGAGAATAGTAGTCTCACTCTCCAGAAGAAATCAGACACACACTTGTAAAATTCAGTTGGACTCATGAGCTGGAACCTCAGTGGAGAGGGTGGAAATAAATGTTCCTAAAATACTTACCTGATATAGAGCCATGGGTTGTTAAGGTTATAAAGTCAAATATTGTATGGATTGAATCTACATAGAAAATTGCTTGAGTTCAGTGATGGTAATTCCCCCAGAAGTTCTTCATTGTTGAGAGTAGTATTCCATTCCTAACTTCTAGCTGTATTACAGAGCAATAGTGATAAAAATTACATGGGATTGGCACAGATACAGGCATGTAGATCCTTGGAAAAGAATTGAAGAACAAGTATGAACCCACACACATATGGTCACTTGACCTTTGATAAAGGAGCTAAAACCATCCAGTGGAAAAAAAGACAGCATTGTCAACAAATGGTGCTGATGGGGAAGACCCTCGAACACATGGGCACAGGGGAAATTTTCCTGAACAGAAAATCAATAGCTTATGCTCTGAGATCAAGAATCAACAAATGGGACCTCATAAAATTGCAAAGCTTCTGTAAGGCAAAGGAAACTGTCAATAGGACAAAACAGCAACCAACATGTTTAGGAAAAGATCTTTACCAAAGCTACATCTGATAGAGGGCAAATATCCAATATATACAAAGAACTCAAGAAGTTAAACTTCAGAGAACCAAATAACCCTATTAAAAATGGGGTACAGAGATAAACAGAGAATTCTCAAATGAGGAATACTGAATGGCTGGGAAGCACCTAAAATCTTTTCAACATCCTTAGTCGTCAGGGAAATGAAAATCAAAACAACCATGAGATTCCACCTCACACTAGTCAGAATGGTTCAGATCAAAAACTGAGGTGACAGCAGATGCTGACAAGGATATGGAGAAAGAGGAACACTCCTCCATTGTTGATGGAATTGTAAGCTGGTACAACCACTCTGGAAATTAGACTGTTGGTTCCTCCGAAATTGGACATAGTACTAGCTGAGGACTCAGCTATACCACTCCTGAGCATATACCCAAAAGGTACTCAAACATAAAACAAGAACACAAACTCCACTATGTTGACAGCTGCCTTATTTATAATATCCAGAAGCTGGAAGAACCCAGCTGTCCTTCAACAGAAGAATAGATACAGAAAATGTGGTACAGTTACTCAATGGACTACTACTCAGATATTAAAAACAACGAATTCATGAAAATTTTAGGCAAATGAATGGAATTATAAAATATCATCCCGAGTGAAGTAACTCAGTCACAAAAGAACACACATGGTATGCACTCAAGGATAAGTGGATATTAGCCTAAAAGCTCTGAATACCCAAGAAACAATTCACAGACCACATTAAGCTCAAGAAATAAAAATCAACAAAGTGTGAATGCTTTGTATTTTGTTTGGGAACAAAATACTCATGGGAGTAACTATGGAGACAAAGTGTGGAACAAAGACTAAAGGAAAGGCCATCCACTGACTGCCCCATAAACAGACACCAAAACCAGGTACTATTGTGAATGCCAAGAAGTGCTTGCTGACAGCAGCCTGATGTATCTGCCTTCTGAGAGACTCTGCCAGAGTCTGGCTAATACAGCAGTAGATGCTCGCTGCCAACCATTGGACTGAGCATGGGATCTCCAGTGGAGGAGTTCCAGAAAGGACTGAAGGAGCTGAAGGGTTTTGCAACCCTATAGGAAGAACAACAATATCAACCAACCAGGACCCCAGAGCTCCCACAGACTAAACCACCAACTAAAGAGTACACATGGATCTAGCAGCATATGTAGCAAAGGATTGCCTTGTGGGTCATCATGGGGGAAAGGACACTTTCTGTATATTTCATGCATATAGGCATTTAGAAGTAAATTAATATTATATCTGAGATATTCTTCAACATTTCAGGAGTAGTGCATTAGTTATTTTCTAATTCCTGTGACAAAATTTACACATACACAATTTAAACCAAGAGGGCATGACTATATCAGAGGACTCAGTCTATGATTTTGAAGCAGCAGAGCAGAGCACTCACAACACGGAGAAGAGCAAATAGATGCATACCTGACCTGCTTTCTCTTTTCAATTCCATCTGGGGTTCAACTTGAAGGATTGTATCACATTCATTCAGTGTGGGTCATCCAACCAAAGTTAATTATTTTATGGAAACACCTATACCAAGGCACTAACACATATGTTGCATAATCCCATAGGTGACTGTAAATCTAATAAGGTTAAAAATGAAGAGTAGACATTTAGCACAAATGTGTGATGTGTAGTGTGACTGTCCACGTGTTCCTCATGGTGGAAGTAAGTATAAGATTTTAAGATTCATCACACTTTTAACTTTTGTAGGGTCTTTACTCAAAATGTAATTACAAATATCATGTGATCATACCATTAAATTTTTAGTAGCTAGAAGTCATCTTTTTAATATAAAGTGCTGATAATAGTTCCTGAAACTATAGTCACCTGTATTTCCAGTTCTATGAACTACATTATGTAATATAAAATACTCTCTGGGTGAATAATACATTTTAGGATTAATGATGAGACACTTAAGCATGATTTATAGTGTTCTACACCTTACATTATTTATTTGTACTATATTGTATTATTTTAATTTTGTTTCCTTAATTTTATCATATTTTAATGTTATCATTACATTTTAATTGACTTTAGAGTATATTTTAATATTTTTAATATTCTTGATCATTTTGCATACATGACATGGAATATAGATTGGGCTGTATAATCCTGAATAATGTTGGTAAGCCTTTCTGTTTCAAGAATGCATCAACTTCATGCCCAAACTACAGAATTTAATGGACCTTATTTAATGGGGAAGAATATAATGTATATATAAAATTATTAAATTCCATTTGTTTTATACTTAGCTACAGGATGGACTCATTAGACTTTTCTTTGTGTTTTGTTTTTGAACTTTTCTCTAATGAAAATGAGATATGCAGTGTATGAATAGCATTGCAATAGGTGATTTGGCTCTCTGGAGTCTAACTTTTTGAGTTCTTTCTATGTATTAGATAATAGACCTCTATCAAATGTAGGGTTGGTAAAGATCTTTTCCCAATTCCTAGATTGCCATTTTGTCAGATTGACAGTGTCCTTTGCCTTAACAAAGCTTTTCAATTTTATGAGGGCCCATTTATCTATAGTTGATCTTAGAGCCTGGGCTATTGGTGTTTTCTGTTCAGTAAATGTTCCCCTGTGCTGATGTGTTCAAGACTCTTTCCCAATTTTTTTCTATTAGGTTCAGTGGTATATAAATATAAAAATAGTATATCTAATTATATGTGGAGGTCCTTGAATGACTTGGACTTGAGTTCTGTACAAGGAGAAAAGAATGGGTCAATTAGCATTTTCCCACATGCCTACTGCCACTTGAGCCAGCACCATGTATTGCATATGCTGTCTTTTTCACACTGCATGGTTTTGACATCTTTGCCAAAGATCAGGTGGCCATCAGTGTCTGGGTTTAATTCTGGGTTTTCAATTCTATTCTATGGATCTACCTGCCTGTACCTACCTATGTACCAATTCAATACAGTTTTTGTCACTATTGCTCTGTAGTACAGCTCTAGGTAAGGGATGGTGATTCTCCCAGAAGTTAGACTCCATGGAAAAAACTAATCCTATGAGAAAATGGGATACAGAGTTAAACAAAGAACTCTCAACTGACAAATATCCAATGGCTGAGAAACATCTTTAGCCATCAGAGAAATATAAATCAAAATGACCCTCACAGCAGTCAGAATGGCTGAGTACTCAGCTACACCATGCCTGGGCATATACCCAAAAGATGCTCCACCATATAAAAAGGACACATGTTCCACTATGTTCAAAGCAGCCTTATTTATAATAGCCAGAAGCTGGAAGGAACCCAGATATCCATCAACAAAGAATGGATAGAGAAAATATGGTACATTTACACAATGGGGTTCTAGTCAGCTATTAGAATCAATGATTTCATGAAATTCTTACACAAATGGATGGAACCACAAAATATCATCCTGAGTGAGGTAACCCATTCATAAAAGGACATACATGGTATGCACTCACTGAAAATTGGATATTAGCCCAAAAACTCAGAATAACCAAGACACAATTCCCAGATCACATTAAGCTTAAGAAGAAGGAAGACAAAAATATGTATGCTTCAGTCCTTCTTAGAAGGGGAAACAAAATACTCATAGGAGGAAATCTGAAGACAAACTGTGGATCAGAGCCTGAAGGAAAGACCATCCAGAGACTGTCCAACTGGAGACATCCCATATACAGTCACCAAAACCAGATACTATTGCTGATGCCAAGAAGTGCTTGCTGAAAGGAGCCTGATATAGCTGATTCCTGACAAATACCAAGGTGAATGCTAGCAGCCAACCTTTGGACTTAGCACAGGGTCCCCAATTGTGGAGTTAGAAAGGACTGAAGGAGTTGAAGGGGTTTGCAAACCCATGGTAACAATAACAACAGCAACCAACCAGACCCCACAGAGATCCTAGGGGCTAAATCACCAACCAAAGAGTACACATGGAGGGACCTATGACTCCAACGTATATGTAGCAGAGGATGGCCTTGTCAGGCATCAATGGGAGGAGATGCACTTGGTCCTGGGAAGGCTCGATGCTTCAGTGTACTGAAATGCCAGGGTGGGTTGTTGGGAGAGAGTGGGTGTGTCTGGGAGCACCCTCTTAGAAACAAGGGGAAGAGGGATGGGAAAGGGTGTTTTAGGAGGTGAAACTGGAAAAGGGGATAACATTTGAAATGTAAATAAAGAAAATATCCAATAAAACATACAAAAAATAAAAAAAAAATCTGTTGCATGAAATATCAAAAAGGCAATCCACACTTCTAAATTCCCAGGCCTTTTGGGGTGTACTTCTCACAAACCCATGCTTTGCTGCCGTACCTCTCTCTCTAGAACATAGTTGTCACCATGTGAAGGAAAACACCCCACAGACTTAGTTAAGAGTCAATAGGTAACTCAATGACTGAGTGCAACAACTAACATCTTAATTTGTAAGCCATTCTAAATTAAATCCTCTGCCACCTGAAATAGGGGCCCCCACCAACTCCCCTCCTCTCCTTCCCCTGTCTGACCTGAAAGTCCCACCTACTTCTTGCCCAGTGATTGGTCCCCTGAAATCTTTATTCATTAGGGGAAGGTTCTTCCATAAATCTTATTGCTTATGAGGGCAGGTCAGTTAATGATGGTATATAGAGGAGTTCATTCCCTTAACTACAAGTCTCAGAAAAAAAAAAAAAAAAGAAAAGAAAAGAAAACACCTGGAGAGAGTAGGACTCTATATAGTGAAATCAGTGAAGACTTAGAAGTCCTTGGAAAAATAATGCTGTATGAAAAACCTTCATACAACCGACCGAAGATTTACTGAGAGATTAACATTAATTCCTGAGGTTTTATTCCATGTCAATGCCTTTGACTAAAACTGTTTTCATTGTTCCTTTGGAAGGCTGCTGTTAAGCTTTTTCAATTAAAAAATTGTATAAACCATAATGTGAACACAAATGAGGAATCAGATCATAATGAAATCATGGTTGGAAAGATTGTGAGATCCAGAGAATGAGGAGAGATGCTATGAATTACTATTTTCTTTTTTATTCTTCAATTTTCAATTCTTTATTTTCCTTTTTTTCAATTGAATATAATCTTCATTAACATTTCAAATGCTAAAACTTTCCATGTTTCTCACTTCCCTGAAAACCCCTAACCCCTCCTCCCACCCCCTGCCTCCAAGTATATGCTCCCCCAACCCACTCCCACCTCACCCCCCCCCAATTTCCCTTTGTTGGGGCATCTATTGAGCATTCATCTGACTAAAGACCACTCCTCCCACTGATGCCTGACAAGGCATTCCTCTACCAAATTTTTGGCTGGAACTCTGTGTACCCCATGGTTGATGGTTTAGGCCCTGGGAGTCCTGGGGCATCTGGGTGGCCAACATCTTTGTTCTTCCCATGAGGCTGTAAATCCCTTCAGCTCCTTCAGGATCACCCTCTAGCTCCTCCATCAGGGACCCCACGCCCAGACCAATGGTTGGCTGCTAGCATCTGCCTCTGTATTTGTAAGGCTCTGGCAGGACCCCTCTGGAGACAACCATGACATGCTCCTTTTGGTATGTACTTCTTGTTGTCCATAATAGTGTCAGGGTTTGTTGACTGTTTATAGGATGAATCCCCAGGTAGGGCGGTCTCTGGGTGGCCTTTACTTCAGTCTCTGCTCCACACTTTGTCTCCTTTATTGCTCCTGAGGAGTATTTTGTTCCCTTTCTCAGAGGAACCAAAGCACCCCCCCCACCACCACACACACACACACACTCCTTCTTGAGCTTCCTGTGGTCTGTGAATTGTAACTTGTTTATTTTGAGCTTTTAGGCTAACATCCATTTATCAGTGAGTGCTTACCATGTACATTCTTTTGTAATTGGGTTACCTCACTCAGGATGTCACTTTCTAGTTCCATTCATTTACCTAAGAATTTCATGAATTCATTGTTTTTAATAGCTAAATAGTAATCCATTGTGTATATATACCACAGTTTCTATATCCATTTCTTTCTTGAAGGACATCTGGGTTCTTTCCAACTTCTGGCTATTATAAATAAGGCTGCTATGAACATAGTGGAGCATGTGTCCTTATTACATGTAGGAGCACCTTCTGGGCATATGCCCAGGAGTGGTATAAGTGGATCCTCAGGTAGTACCATGTGTAATTATGTCTAATTTTTCTGAGGAACCAACCAACCGATTTCCAGAGTGGTTGTACTCCAGCTTGAAATCCTACCAACAATGGAGGAGTGTTCCTCTTTCCCCACTTCCTCTCCAGCATCCGATTTCTCCTGAGTTTTTCATCTTAGCCATTCTGACTGGTGTGAGATGGAATCTCAGCGTTGTTTTGATTTGCATTTTCCTGATAACTAAGGATGCTGAACATTTCTTTAGGAGCTTTAGGGCTCTTCAAGTTTTCTCAGTTGAAAATTTCCTGTTTAGCTCTGTACCCCATTTTTTTAGTACAGTTATTTGACTCTCTGGAGTCTAACTTCTGGAGTTCTTTGTATACATTGGATATTAGCCCTTTATTGGACGTAGGATTGGTAAAGATCTTTTCCCAATTTGTTGGGTGCCATTTTGTCTTATTGACCATGTCCATTGCATTACAAAAGCTTTGCAGTTTTATGAGATCCCATTTTTCTATTCTTGTTCTTAGAGCATAAGCCGTTGGTAGTCTATTCAGGAACTTTTCCCCATGTGTTCAAGATTCTTACCCACTTTCTCCTCTATAAGCTTCATTATGTTTGGTTTTAGGTATAGGTCCTTGATCCACTTGGACGTGAGTTTTGTACAAGGAAGTAAGAATGGGTTGATTTGCATTTTTCTGCATGCTGACATCCAGTACAGTTGATCCAGCACCATTTGTTAACAATGCTGTCTTTTTTCCACTGGATATTTTTAGCTCCTTTGTCAAATATCAAGTAACTGTAGGTGTATGGGTTCTTTTCTGGGCCTTCATTTCTATTCCATTGATATTCCTGCCTGTTTCTGTACCAATACCTAACAATTTTTATCACTACTGCTCTGTAGTAGAGCTTGAGGTCAGTGATGGTGATTTCCCCAGGAGATCTTTTGTTGTGGAGAATAGTTTTTGCTATATTGGGCTTTTTGTTATTCCAAATGAATTTGAGAATTGCTCTTTCTAGATCTATGAAGAATAGATTTGTAATTGTGATGGGGATTGCATGAAATCTGTACATTGCTTTCGGCAAGATGGCCATTTTTACTGTATTAATCCTGCCAACCCATGAGCATGGAGATCTTTCCATCTTCTGAGATCTTCTTTGATTTCTTTCTTCAGAGGCTTGAAGTTCTTGTCATACAGATCTTTCACTTGCAGTTCATTAGAGTCACATCAAGGTATGTAATATTATTTGTGACAACTGTGAAGGGTGTCATTTCTATTATTCCTTTCTCAGCTTTTCATAATTGCTTAGACACTGCTATGCAAATGCATATGCACATACACAAAAATTCACATACATCCAAATGTATGAAAAGAGTTGGGAAGAAAAAATTGTTTAGAAGATGTATGAGAAGCACAAGACAGACCTATTGGATGAATATAACCAAAATATATTGTATACATATATAAATTTGGAAAAAAATAATGAAAATGGACAACGTAGATTTACCGTGAAACAAAATGGATTTATATCTATTTGAAATAAAATTTGAGTCCTCAAAGAGTCATTTTTGCTATTTTACTTTTTCTTAATTTTATGAAAAGTTATTTTGGGTTATTTTTCTTTTGTTAAATCATGTTCTCACTCTTCAAAAGTAGGTAAACGATACTGGTCTTAAACTCAGTGATTCTCTTCCTTCAGCCACTCCAGTGCTTAGATTAATAGCAGTATCCATCATCCCCATCTCTCATAAAATAATTTTATTTTTCGTCTGATAAATTAATTTCTGAGATTCATCAAGAAAGGGAAAGGAAAGCCTACATTATAAGAGAAGCTGTTATCAAAATATACTGTGGGACAATTTGAGTTAATTTAACATTGTCTGAGTGCTGGTCAGTATATGGTTGGGAAGGATATACAGTATTTACATATGAAATTCACACAAAAAATAAATTAGAAAACATTTATGAAGTTAAAGTTATACAAGTAATGTTAAATGACTAAAGAAATTTTAAAAAAATTCAGTGAAGCCATGTATGCAATGCATAAGAAGTCTACACCACTGTATTGACCATCCCACTCACTGTGGACTCCAGTGTCCAAACCTCAGCATGTTCTGATACCCTGTTGGGCACTGGTGGTAAGGGCTCTGTTTACAAGCAGTGTTTTTTTTTTCTTTTATAATGCATACTAATGCAATTTTCTATGTTCATATACACTGACACTCCCCATTCTGTTAAAGTTTTCAACAGAGTTGAATACAGTGATAGTTTGTCCAAGATTATGGCCCCCTAAACAATAGGATAGAAATAGAGTGAATTTACACAGAAATTCATTCACTTCATTTGTACAATGAAAATATCTACATACCAATCAATTGTTAGAATATACATCCATTTGATAGTTGGKGAAAAAATAACTTTGCTTTAAAGATATAAATATATATATACACTGAAATTGCAGTGTTTAACATCCTCAGAAATAGATCTCCACGAGTTGAAACTTAATGGCAATAGTGACAGTAATAGCTATTCAATCGCTGTCTGTGGGTGCTTTGCTTTTGTCAAGTGCTCTCAACTCCTCATATTAACCTAGACTCCGCCAGTAAGTAGGACACCAGGCAATGAAGTATTAGGAATCCTCTGATGGTTTCCTGAAGCCCTGTATTGTGTATCAGAGCTAATTTTTCCCAAAAGGCTCTCTTCACTGAAGCCAGTTTCATGAAGACAGCTGGAGGACAAACTGGGTCAACTATTTCACAAACCTCATTTCTACTATTATTGTTTGATTTTAGAAAAAAAAGCATGTACCTATAATTGGTAAGAATATTATATGAACATATTTAATACCATTTATTTTATGATATTTGCTATAAGATATTTCAAATCTATTCCTGTGCTCCCTCACTGTCACACGCTATCTAAAAGTTATAAAGCTAATTATTCTGTATAGATTATGGTTTTATTTAAGGCCATTAGCTAGCACATATTGCAAATGCTCAGCAGTATTTTCAGTTAAAATGGAGATGGGAGTTTCACTATGATCACTTTATTGTTGTCATTCATGTGATCCTCTCCTAACTGACCTGTTTATTTCATACTTACTATACAGAGTTCAGGATGCGCTCATTTTAGGAAGAGTTTAAAAGTACACAACCAGATATGGTGTCACATCGTGTTTCACATCATTAGATTTTAGGTCAGTAATGCACATTTATATGATTAAGGTAAAGAACAAATTGTGAGAATCTGGATTGGATAAAATATTTAAAACTGAAACATCAATATGTAGAGACCATTAACAGCTTAATGATTAAGCATGACCTCAGAAGTTCTAGCAAACAGAAACACTGCTCTGTAGGCATTCTGGTTGGGAATGAGGCATCTACCTTATTGGGGTTACAGAGGTAAAAGCACAATGGGCTGCAGACAGGAAGAGTAGTATTCTTTTGCCCATTAACAAGCTGACACTTATTACCCAGGAGGGTCCGAGATTTGTTCTTTATGGGTTTTTATTTGTATGTTTCAATTTCAGCACTCATCCACCAAAATGTAAAATGTTTACTTTATTATTTAATTTTAACAACTAGAAGATATGATGGGCATAAAATGACTGCATTTTTGACAGTGAAATTAATCAAGTGAAATTATAAATTATGGAAACACTTGTTTTACAGTATTTACTTAACAGAACTAAGATTTTAAATATTACGTTTAAATACAATTAGAATCCAATTTAGTACTAAAGAATTTGACATCTAAAATTATTATGAAATAAACAAGTATTATTATTAAAAGCCTTTAATATAGAACTAATTTTAAGTAACACTGACCTTGAGAATGTTTTCATTATCGTTTTAAAATGTTATTTAATTTGYTTACAAAAATAGCAAATGTATTTGTTTATTAGCTTTTCTCTCTTATGTGTATTTTGTATGTCTGATCTTATAGATGTTTACCATATGCATGAACAATATCAAGGAGGTCAATTAAAAGAAGGCATAGGGGCCCATGGAAAAGGAGTTAGAGGCAGTTATGAGCCACCATGTGGGTGCTGGCAAAGGAACCAGGGTTAAGCACAAGCATACTGGTGACTTTTATCAGTTGAGTCATTTCTTCAGTTCTGTGGTTTGCTATTTTTGAGACCAAAATCAGTTTAGCTGAAGTGGTGGTCGCAAATCCTTTGTAGAAACTATTTTGAAACTTAAACATATAAGTCATTTCTATATTAACGTAATTATGTAAATATTGGGACTAATATTTGAAAGAGTATATATGGTTAAAAGGAACATTTACAAGAACTTCTATTTGTCTGTGGATCTAAGAATGGATGTGCTTTCATTTTTGTACCCATCATGTCCATCTCTAACCACATATTTTCAAGTATATTGAGTGCCATTTATAGTATCACTGCGTGTGCCATCCAAATTGATATTAAAAAGCAACAATCTTTGCATTCATAAAAGCTTTTGTAAAAAGTCCTTTATCTAACAGAGAAGTTTCATTGTTTTGCAGATTTATTTATTCCTGTTGCACAAGGCTTAATCTAATTTGGAGTTAATGATGTGCTTCATTAGATATCAAATGAATATACAGAAACCTCAGCCTTATTCAAAATGAGAGATCAGCCTTATTAAAAATGAGATATCAGTACTTCACCATTTTTCTTGGTATAGAATTAAAAAAATTTAAAATAATTATATGCTTAATTTTAAAGTTATAAAAGTAAGCTGTACATGAAACCATAAAATAAACTTACTTCTGAATCTAAACTCACATATGCTTTCACTGACTCTAACAGACAGCTAGGTTCTGGCTTGTAGCATAGGTTATCAAGACACAATGACAGAAAAAAATCTTTCAGGCAGAACAATATTTAATAGACCAAAAGAAATATTCTTGCGATATGTCAAAGCATAGATACAAAATATGTAACCTTTAGTGCTCTTCTTTTTTTTTAAATTGGTTATTTTATTTATTTACATTTCAATTATTATCCCCCTCCCAGATTTCCCTCCATAAATCTCTCATCCCATCCTTCCTCCCCTCTGCTTCTATGAGGGTGCTCCTACACCAACCCACTCACACCAACCCACTCACATCACCCTAGCATTCCCCTAGGCTGGGGCATCAATCCTCCACAGGACCAAGGACCTCCCCTCCCATGGATACAGAAATTCTGTATTAATACTTTTGAGGAGGGTGGCCCCATCCCTTAATTGGGGCCATACCTCTCCACTGGATATGGTCTCTATAGGTTCTCTCTCCCTTTTGTTGTGTATTTCTGCTATTTGAACTGGCCCTCCCATTTCCCTCCTTCTCCTTTCTCCCTCCCAGATCCCTCTCTCCCTCTACTTCCCAAAGATGATTCTCTTCCCCCTACCGAGTATAGTACCGTAGCATCCACACTTTGGTATGATCTTATTTCTTCTTGGGTTTCATATGGTCTGTAAGTTGTATCTTGAATATTCCGAGCTTCTTTTTGGCTAATATCCACTTATCAGTGAGTACATACCATGCGTGTTCTTTCATGACTAGTTACCGAACTCAGGATGATATTTTCAAATTCTATTTGCATGCGAATTTCATGAAATCATTGTTTTTTATCTGTTCATTTTATTTGATATTTTCTTTATTTACATTTAAACTGAAATCCCCTTTCCCAGTTTCCCCTCTAGACACCTCCTATCACATTCCCCCACTTCCTGCTTCTATGAGAGTGTTCCCCCACCCACCCACTCCCAACTCCCTGACCTGGCATTCCCCTACACTGTGGCATCTAGCATTCACAGGACGAAGGGCCTTTCCTCCCATTTGAGAAGATAGTTTTCAGATAATATACAAACTAAATCAGGACATAATATATGGAATTATAAGCTTTTTTTAAAGTTAGCATAGATAACAGAGTGTTCTACTTAATTGACAAAAAATGATAAACTGGGTGTGGGGTGTATTTTGTAATAGAGAATCACAATAGTTATACTTAGCTCATTTTTGAGAGAAAAGGTTTTTTCTTTTTACTTTTTTCTTTTTCTTTCTTCTTCTTTTTTTTTAATTAGACAGGAAAAGTGAAATGTAGCAGAACCTTCCCAAATAATGACTTCAAGGGACCAATCACTAGGTGAGGAGTAGGCTGGACGGCTGGACTTCCAGGTTGTAAAGAAGAAGCAGGGGAGGAGAGTTGGCAAGTGGGCAGGATATGTGAAGGCCAAAATGCAGAGGTCCCCATTTCAGGTGGCAGAGGATTTAACTTAGAATGGCTGACAATTTAAGATGTTAGTTGTTGCACTCAGAGATTGAGTTACCTGTTGATTCTTAACTAAGTTTGTGTGAGGTTTTCCTTCATACAATGACTCAACTGTGTTCCAGAGAGAAAGTTTGGTTTGCAAGAAATGCATTCCAAAAAAAGCTGTTGGAATTGGAAAGTGTGGTTCACTTTTTAAATATTTCATGCAGCAAAGAATCCCTCAAAATCCTTCTGATACTTTATTTACTTTTGAGTATTTTCTAACCACAGAAACGATATAAATCTCAAAATCTCAAAAAATATTATATATCTAAAAATAAGGAATTCTTCTCAGACAACATAGGACAGAACAATAATTAGTCAAAAGAAAATGTGCATGAATGAGTTAAAGTGATTTCATTCATTTTCAATTGTCTGATATTAAAATTACTCCTCTTTCTTGTACTCCTAGGTTTTAATGAAGTGTTTTCTTTTCTTTCCACTCTTTTTCTTACTATTTTCTTTGTCAAACTTTTGCAAATTATCATTAGAAATTAAACATACCAATTATCCAATAAAATTGTATTATTTGTGTGTGGGATGCAAGTAGGAAAATATTTCTTTCCATAAAATTGAAAATTCATATTCTTTTCAGTTTAGTTTTTCTACAATGAATTAGTTATACTTTTAGATATTTATTGGACAGCAAACATTTTAAATTTTATATTAGTACTTTTTAGATAGCAAATATTCTTCCAAGCATTGTTTTTAAAAATATTTCATTAATAATATTACATATAGGCATTGCATTCATTTGTATTTGTTTAGACAGGTATCATAGGATTTTCCCCCTTTGAATGGTCAAGAATCAAGTGAATCAAAATTCTCAATAGTTAGTGGACTTTCTATTCCAATATTTCAATAAATTCATTTAAATACCAATTTAGCTAATTTTAACACATTTAAGGTACTAAAAGGTTTGAGATAAGTTTTGTTAACTTTATGGGTTTTTTTTTTTTTTTTTTTTTTTTTTTTTTTTTTTGGTTTTCAACAAACACCTTGGTGCACATCCATGTTGACTCCATTTCAGAGAATGCTTGAATGCTTTTGTTTTTGTTTTTGTTTTTGTTTTTTACTGTACTGAACATAAAATGGTTTGTTCTCTATTAGAAATTATACACCAAGATTTATATTTCTTTTTTACATAATTTTTCTATTTCAATGTCTTTAATAAATATTTTTATGACAAATCATCAGCTATGTCTTGACTGATATAGTCAAATATTTCAAAAGTGATGGTTTACCTTATTTTTATAATTCTAGATTCTTTGTCATAATTTGTTTGACATTTGATTAAACGGACTCTGGCATTTTATTAAATTATCTTAATTATGACTGCCAACTGTGTTCCTTATACATTTGAGAATATTTCACGCTATTCAGTGGAAAGCAACTTCTATTAAATTCTTTGAAACTCATAAGTACTCAGATTACACCTACAGTCCAGCATCCTCTGAATGTTCTTGTAATTGTCCTCTGTGGTTGTGGTAAAGGTAGAAAAGTCTAGACATGACCTTTCACTGTTATTTTCACTTTCAGAGATCCTTGTTCTCAGAGCTGATGGAGCACACACATACTACTTATATCAATAATTTCTGAGGTTTTTATGGAATGTTGTTATTGTTTATAAAGTAACAATTTTAGAGCATCTTGTTCAGTTTTGTAAATAAGATAATTTTAAATTTATTTTTAATGTAAATTTTACAATAGATAATTACATAGACAATAACAAATTGGAGTATTCCTATGACATACTGCTATTGCAACAATGGGAACAGATTGCCAAGCTGGTCCTCATTTTACTTTGTAGGGCTTGAAATTCATTAAGATTGGTTATTTCTTTTCTCCTTCAATAGTGTGCATATGGGTAGCATTATGAAAACTAGACTATAGGAAAGAAAATTCCAGGTCCATACAGGTTTAATTTCACTGGGTTAAATGACTTAAATATCAAACATCTTCGGCAACAGGGTCTTGATCAGATATTTCACATATAATTGATATGTTTATCATTCTACAAAATATTTACATTAATATTTTCAACAAATATATGCTGCTCTGCTTAGGAGCATTAATACATTTATTTAACACAAATATATAACATGAATGTAATATCAGGCTCTATGATCATTTTCAGAAATTTTGTTTTGGAAACAAAGATTTGATTTCTTTGAGATGCTGAAATTGCTTACCTCTTGATTCCTATGACATTGGCATTAGAAGTGAAAAGCTTAAGATGGAATGCCTAAAAATCTTATGGTACACAATGCATAAGTACTGCTTTAGCTGTGTACATTTGCTGTAAACACTCTAAATCCAACATAAAACTCTTAAAAATTTACAGGTTAGCAAGTATGAATATTAGTTTGATGATATAGCTATTTTTATTACTGCTGCTATTTTTATTATCAGATAATTAAATAGTACATTATATTTTAAAAGTTAATTAATAGATTCACATTTAGAAAACAGTAATGTGAAGAGTTAATCAGATCAGCAGGCCCTGTGGGCCAGCCTGGTGTAGGCTCTGAGCCCTGTGGGGGATCTTGCACTGCCCACCACCACAGCCTGCTTCGCTGTTGCTTGGACTAGACTAAAGGACCAGGTACCCGTGTTATGCCAAGTTATCCCATGTTTAAGACCTCTGAGGACCCAAACAGCCAGGCAGTAATCTGAGCTCAGGAGCTAAGCAGAACAGCAGTTCCTGTAGCCCAGACAGGCGTAGGTTCTGTGCCCTGGGGGGATCCAGCACTCCATGCTGCCAACATCTTTGCCACTGCCAGTATGCACCAAGCTGGATCTGGCAACCGAGATACCCCGAGTTTAAGATCTCTGGGGACTCAAACGAACAGACAGTGATCTGCACTCAAGAGCTAAGCAGAGCAGCAGGCCCTGCTGGCCAGCCAGGTGTAGGTTCTGGGCCCTGCAAAGACCACCCTCTTGCCTCAGGTCAGAGCTGCGACCAACCCGTGTGGCCACCAACTTGCTTGGCGATCTGTGTTGGCTGTACCTGGATTACAGCAGAAGCAGCCACCTTGCCTCGGGGCACCTCAGACAGCTAACCAGACAGAGCCCT
>BDUI01000077.1:569659-579682 GCA_002335545.1 Apodemus speciosus
ATGTATATATATCTTTGAACGCAAAGATCACATTATCTTTGAACCCATCAACTGTTACTAGCTCCTCAGCCAGGTGGCTGAAGGACATGTATGAATCCATTCTTATTCCATGCTAGAATAGGACTATTTTGCATTTAACAGGGAAACCCAACTGCTGTGACCTCTTGAGGGTAATTTGGCAGGTTCAGAAGACACTGTTTTACCCCAGGCTATTCCAGCATCTGGCTGTTACAATCTGTTTTTCACCTTTTCATTATAGCTCCTGACCATTGTGTGACAAAGATATGATGCAGATATATCAATTGTGCCTGCTYATCTCACAGAAATTTATTTTCTGTACTTGACTATGAGTTTTCACATTAGTCATTGGTTAGTGCACAAGAAACGTCTCTGATGAGATCTGAGAGCCAGACTAGTCTAATTTATTGAGAAGTTTGATGCTATGTCCATTTAGCATGAAAATAGTAGTAGAGAAATTTTTCATCATGTTTTAGGTATTTTTTTCATTTTAAATGTCTTGCATTTATTATTTCTTGTGAGTGTGTGTGTGAGTGTGTGTGTGTGTGTGTGTGTGTGTGTGTGTGTGTATGTGTACACCAAGAGGACTAAGCTTCCTTGGACTGAAGACAAGTTTCTAGCGTATGTGAAGGAAAGGTAATCCTATTTTGGTCTGACACCACCCCCCCAACCCCTGAATAGCTGTAGTTATTTTTTCCATGCCTGCCAGCTTTTTTATATTGCTGCTGTAACACCAGGCAGACCCTCCTGTGCCTGTGTATGATTTCATTGTGGTTTTGTGGCTGTTACTGAAGAATGCTACTAATAAGCCAAAAGTTATTATTATAATACTTGTGTTCTGTTACCTCAGTGTTCTGAAATTCCCCCATTCACCTCACATTTGCTCTCTTATCTTACTCAGCCTAAGGGTTGGCTGAAAATACTTTGTCTAGTGTACCAAAATATAGCACCCCTTCCCTCTTTGCCTTTTAAACTGATTTTTCCTATATAAAGCCTGCACTATAAACAGACTGGTTCCATAATTAGGTTATTACTTTTTGTGGTCTTGACCTGACCAGTTTAGTGTGTGCATTCGCCAAACCATCCCTGCCTTACTGAATTCAATGTTCATGTGGTTTTTTGGAGCAAGTCCTAGACCACATCAGATCCCAGGTTCATTGTATTAAACCCCAGTTGATCAATCTGGAAAATAATCTTTCCTGACTGGATAATTTCTTGTGTCTTACTAGAAGGTACATGTATGCCTAACTCTGCCAAACAAGACTCTGGACCCCCCCCCCCCTCGCCCCTGTGACAAAGAATTATCCAAGTTTTCTGTAATACTTGTTTTATTTTCAGTTAGGTTATTTTGTAATTTGTTTTTATGTGTACGGAAATTTTGCCTGACCATAGGTTTATGTACCAAGTATATTCATGATTTTTTTTTCTGCAGAGGTCAGAAGAAGGAACTGGAACTCATGGAACTGTGGTTACAGACTACAGTCTTAGTTTTCATGTGGGAGTTCAGAACAGATCCCTGGTCCCTTGCAAGAGCAGTGAGTGTTCGTTACTGTGACCCATCATTCTAGTATCAGTCTTGTATGTTTAAAATTAGTTTAATTCCAAGAAAAATTGTCATTTCTATGAGATAGTGTTTGCACTCATTTGGATTATACAAGAAGGCCTTGTTTTTCCATATGATTTTTCACATTTGCTTTGTATTTATCTACCAGATATTGTAGTGGGCTTCAATAAGTGTGTATGTGTGTGTGTATGTGTGTGTGTGTGTGTGTGTGTGTGTGTGTGTGTGTGTGTGTGTAAAAGTGAATGCTATTGTTTCTGCTGTAAGTTTGCAATAGACTCCTTTAATATTAAGCATATTTTTTCAGGCACATTTTGGGTGCTATTTTATAATAACATCATCCTAAACTGATAAATTCACATGTCTAAACAAAGTGAGTTACAAATTCCTAGTAGCTAATATTTTATAGAATTTTACCCATTTTTACATCTTTTGCCTTCTTTCTATCTTCTTTTCTACAATGTTCCACGAACTCCTGAATGGAACAGCTATTGATTTAGATCTTCCATTTTGGCTAAGCATTCAGAGTTCCTTAATGTCATTTGAGGTTCTATATTAATCCTTACCATCTGCAATAAGAAGATTTTGTGAGCAAGTTGGAGGGCAGAACAGTAATGGTATTATTTGTTTTCTTCCCAAAATTCCCTCTAGAACTGTTCACCTCCCTTCCCATCCAACTTTATGCTGTTTCTAACTGTCTATCTCTCTCTTACCTTTTCTCAAATCAAAGTCACAAAAACATAAAAGAAATAAAAATGCATTTGATCAAATAAACAAATAAAAATACTCAAACCAACCCCATACACACATGAAAAATACACATGGAGTCTGTTTTGTGTTTGCCACTGACTCCAGAGTCTGGAGAATACCCTGCACTGTTTTTAATACAGTCAGTGAGAATATTTTCGAAAGGAATGATAGTTTTCTCTTCCCCATCATGTCTACAGAAAGCTTCTTGATTAAGGGCTGGACTTTGTGACTACTTCCTCTTTTCTATGTTGGAATTTTGTCAGGTTTGATCTTGTGCAGGTTTTATGCATGTTATCACAGTCTTTGTAAGTTTATATGTTATCCATCCTGTTGTGTGTGGTATGTATGGATATTTGAGTCACCCATAACCTCTTGGTTATATACTCTTTCTATCCCCTCTTCCAAATAGAATCCATGTACCTTCAGGAGAGGGTTTAATAAAGACATACCATTTACAGGTGAGTGTTCCAAATTTCATTCTCTGTGCACTGCTTAGGTGTACACAACTGTGTTAACTACCATATAGTTCAAAACGTTGCTTCTCTAATAAGGGTTAAGTGATGGTCAGATCTATGGGCATAGCAACATATTAGGAATCATTTATTTTACTGTGTTATTTTTTTCAGAATCATATCAGTAAGCTTCTTCCCATGACAACAGTTTCCCTGATATCTATCCAGGATTTTGACCATGTTAGCCATGTCAGACATAGGTTTAACCTCATGCAGTGGGCTTTCTAAGAAAAAAAATGGTTGTTTGCTTCCATAACATGTATTACACCAACCAGTACATCATGCAGGAATGTCTTTGCTGTAGGTCTCAGGGTTTGTATCATGATGATATTGATAATTACTCTATTTCATCAAGAAAGGATATATTTAATCTAGAAAACCGTTATGACATTGCAGAGGTCGAATGTGAGTATAGTTATATTTAAGGAAATTCACAATTACCAAAACAAAAAACAAACAAAAAATTTACTACCATTTTGCTAGATGGATTTTCTAAGCTCTAATGGAATGCTCAGTATCTCAAACAACTTGCCACATATGTTGTTGATCCAAGTCTTCAGAGTTGCTGGTGAGGACATGATTTTTCCTATGAGTTATTTGGTTGATATATTTTGTGATTACATTAATAATTAAATATTTGTAAAAAAGAATGATATTTAGCTTTGTATCATTCACTGGATATCAATTATATTATCCTTTTTAAATATGTAACCACAAATAATTTTTATGTGATTTGAGGAAAGGATGCATCCAAACACAATATATCACTAGCTAAAATGTGTGCATTTACAAGAGTATACAAAAGAGATTTTTCTTTTGCACAGGTTTATAAGAGTAGGGTAATTTAGCCTTCATATACATGTTACTGATCTCACAAAGTTATTCTTGCAGATTGTAAAATATATTGATTTAAGGGAGAAAATTTAACTTTTAGTTATAAANATATTTTATTGATTTTCTATTTATGGATGGCACAATTTTATATAATCTTGTCAATACTGATAAATGATAAAAATCTCTTTTTGATCAGATTTTATGCATTATTTTTATCTTTTCAATTGGGAAAAATATAATACATTATAAATTATGCACCTGCACTCTTACAAATATATACATTGCTAGTTCAAATAAGTGGATTACATATGGTAATGAATATATGAAATTATAAGACACATTTTCTTAGTACTTAATTTTATTTATAAAAATATACCTATAGGACATTTCAATTGTTAACATCTATGAGCAAACTCAAGAGTACTCACTTTTGTAAAAGAAACAGTACCACAGCTTAAATGACACCCTAACAGTGGGAGACTTCAGTACCACATTTTCACCAATTGACAAGTCATTCAAACAAAAATGAAGGAGAGAAATGCTGGAGCTAGCAGAAGATATAAAGCAAATGGACCTAGCATATGGAGACTGAACATTTTACCCAAATACAAAGAACATACATTTTTTTCAGCACCTCAGGCTTGAACACAAAGAAAGTCTCAATAGATACAAGAAAATTGAAATTACTCCCAAAATTCTATGAGACCACCAAGGATTTAAATGAATAACATAAAAAGAACATGTACAAATTCATGAAAACTGAACAACAATCTGTGGAATAAAAATGATGAGTCAAGAAAGAAATTAGAAAGAATCTAAATTTCAATAAAAATGAATATATAACATATCCAAATTTATGGGACACAATGAAATTGTAGTGGGAAGAAAGTTGATAACATTAAGTGTCTACAAAAAAGAGAGAGAGAGAAAGAGATCATACTAGTGAGTTGATACAGCTGAAAGTTCTAAAAAGAAAAAAGAAAGAAATAATGATATCCAGGAGGAGTAGCTGGAAAGAAATAATCAAACTCACAGGCTGAAATCGATAAAATAGAAACAAAGAGAATAATACAAGGAATCAATGAAACCGAACTGGTTCTTTGAGAAAATCCACAGAGAGACAAACCTTGCCCAAACAAACTAAAAGTTGGAGAGAGACTATAACAACAGACACGAAGGAAATCTAAAGAGTCTTAAGGACACGCTTTAAAAAAGCAAATTGGAAAATATAAAAGAAACTGATTATTTTCTTGGTACCATTTCCCAAATTTAAATCAAGATCAGATAAATCCTTCAAATAGATCTATATTCCCAATGAAGTAGAAACAGTCATTACATTCATAATTCTTCCAACCCTGTACCCCTCCCCCCAAAAAAAGCTCAGGGCCAGATGTTTTCAGAGCAGAATTGTGCCAGACTTTCAAAGAAAAGCTAATGCAAATAATCCACAAATTATTCTACAAAATAGAATCAGAAATAACATTGGTCAGTTCATTTTATGAAGCTACACTGCTATGCAAACCACAGGAAGGATGAAAAAATAAATAGAATTACAGACCAATTTTCCCCATTAACATAAATGCAAACATACTCAAGAAAATACGTGCAAAGGAAATCCATGAATATATCAAAACAATCAGCTTCTATCATCAAATAGGCTTCATTCTAGAGAGGGAAACAATGGCTTAACATAAAAAAAAAAAAAAAAAAAAAAAAAAAAAAAAAAAACCCAGTAAATGTAATCCACCATATAACAAACTGGAAGAGAAGAAAATAATCAAATGATCATCTCATTAGATGCCAAAACTGCCTTTGACAAGATCCAATACCAATTCCTGAAAGAAGTCCTGGAGAGATTAGGGAAACAATAGACAAACCTAAATATAATAAAGGCATTTTCATCATGCTTTTATAGCCATAGGATTATCTTAGTAAAAATGGTCATCTTACTGTAAACAATCTGCAGATTCAATGTAATCCCTATGCAAATTCCAACACAGTTTTCACAAATCTACAAAGAACAACTCTCAACATCATATGGAAGTAAAAAWCAAAAGAAATACAGGACAGATTAAATAATCCTGAAAAAAATCACTGACAGTATCACCATCTCTGATTTCAAGTTGTACATCTAAGCTATCATAAGAAAAACTACATGTAATTGGCATATAAATGGAAGCATTGATCAATGGGATTGAATTTATGATTCAGAATTATATGTACATACTGTGGACACTTCATTTCTGATGAAGAATAAAGAAATATACAATGGAAAAGTAAAGCATCTTGAACAATGGTGCTAATCATACTGTATGTCTGCCCTGCATTAAGAATGCAAATATATCCATATTCATCACCCTTCACAAAACTCATGAACAAATAGATCAAAGAGCTCAACATGGAACCTGAATCTAATAGAAGATCAAATGGGCAATAGCCTTAAACTCATTGTCACAGGAGGCAACTTTCTGATCATAGTGCAGGCACTGAGATAAAGAACTAATAAGTGGGACCTTATAAAATGGAAAGGCTTCTGTAAGTAAAGATCACTGTATTCAGAAAAAGCAGCAGCTCACAGAATGAAAACAGCTTTTTACTGCCTATACATCTGATAGGAGTCTAATTCCAAACTCAAGAACCCTGCTACATTATATATGTTTATGTATATGTTATATGTATATACAGCATATATGTTATATGTTTATGTATAATTTATATGCATATCTAATTTTAAAATGGGGTACAGATCTAAATAGAATTCTCAATAGAGAAATTTCAAATTGCTGATAAACACTTAAAAATAATGTTCAACATCCTTATCCATCATAGAAATGCAAATTAAACCTTTTATTTTCCATCTTAAAACTGTTAGAATGGCTAAGATCACATTAACACCAAGCTCATGTTGGCAAGGATGTGGAGCATTGGCAACACTCTGTAGCTGGTAAGAGTGTAAACTTGTACAGCCCCTCTGGAAATCAATATGGTGATTCCTCAGAAAATTAGGCAGCCATCTATCTGAAGACACATCTATAACACTTGGGCCACTACTCAATGGATGATCCATCCTATCACAGAGACACTTAACTCAGCTATGTTTATTGTGGCTTGGTTCGTAATAGCCAGAACCTGGAAACAACCTAGATGCCCCATTCGCATGAATGGAATATTACTCAGTAGTTTAAAAAGAAAATGACATCTTAAATTTTGCGGGCAAATTGGTGCAACTAGAAAAAAATAATCCTGAGTGAGATTATCCAGACCCAGAAAGATATATAAATTAAATATTTTCTCTTAAGTTGATATAAGTTCTTATGTGAATGATAATAAAGGTACAATCCAGACTCAGAAAGGTTAGGTACAGAGAAAGGCTGGGGTGTGGGTGGGGTGTGGGTTTGAGGATCCATCTGGGAAAGGGAGATAGAATAGATTTTACAGGTAGACAGTGAGCAGTAGAAATGGAGTGGGAAGAATCAGATCGGGGAGGCATTATGGTATGAGAAAGTGCAGGGAGAGACGGCCATATTTGTGGAGCATATTGGGAGTGGTGTACAGTGGAAATTTCATGGAATATATTGTGTGCTGACCCCAGTGAGGACTCCTAGACATGAGGGCGAAGAGTCTGAAGTAGCTATTTTTGGAGCACAAGGCTTCCAGTGGTTGGCCTTTTATTTGCATTTGGTTAAATTGTCTGATGGGGTCGCGGAGTTGCCTGAACAGCTCAAGCTGATACTAAGACAAGAGCCTGTTCTTCAAAATCTGACAGTGATGCTGAAATGCTGATGGAAACATCCATGCAACTATCTGAACCAAACTGTTCCCTTAATAGAGCCCTGACCCCTTACATTCTTGTCTGTTTGAGGCGGGAAGGTAGTTTGAAGGCTATAGAAATGAAGTATGGACCCCGTACCAGCCACAAAACCCTACATACAATCTGTACTGTCTGCAAAGTGTTCTGCGACAATGGTGACACAGTACTTGTGGGAGTTGTCACAAAATGTCTGGTTTAACTTGAGGTCCCCACCGTTATAGGGAGTCCACAATCGACACTACCTGTATGGCCGGGAAGTGGGGTCTGGATTACACAAAGGCTGAGGAGAGATGTTTTGCCTACTAGTTTTCAGAAAGGCTTCTTCTGGCAGCAGATAGAAGTAGGTGCAGAGACACACAGACAGACATGGGGAAAGACAGTCTAAATTTGAAGTTTCTATCAGGTCCCTCCCTTTGGAGCTCTTGGAAGCCCGCGAGGATGGGGCAGAAAGTATGTAGAGGGAATGGAAGAGAACAGGGACCACTGAATCAAATAAGCTAGGCCCTGTGTGCTCAGAGACTGCAGTGGCAAGCAGAGGGCCCACAATTGTCTGTACCAGGTTCTCTGTGTATCTGCAATTGTTGTTGTCTTGATTTTTGATTTTAGTTTTGTTGTTATTGTTGGTGTTGATGGTGGTGATGGTGATAGTGTTTTTGTTTATTGAATCCTAACAGCAGGAGTGCTGGGTCTCTGACTTCTGTGCTCCCATTTCTTTTTCTCCTATTGGGTTTTGTTGCACTGCATCAACATTAGAATTTTGCCTTGTTATATTGTATCCTGCGTTGAGGTGCTAGGTTGTTGCTCTTGGGGGCAGGCTTTTTCTGAAATGAAAGAGAGTGGGAGTATATCTGGGAAGAAGAGAAGTGGGGGAAGGGAACTAGGAGAAATGGTGGGAGGGGAAACTTGTTGATATGTACTCTATGAGCAAGTCTATTTTCAATTATTAAATGGATAAAAAAGAATATTTTTATAAATATTTTTATTTTGATTGCTCAGGTTATACAAGAGCAGTGTTGTTAATTTCCCTTCAAGTATTAACAGGTTAGTGTAATTAATTTTCCTTTAAAATGTCAATATCTGGAGCTGTAGAGAACAGGACACTGTGATTAAGACAACTCACTGTTCATTAAAGAGGACCAAAGCTTGGATCTCAGGACTCACATAGGATAGCTTATATCCCCAGCTCCAATGTATCCAAAGTCAGCCAAGAAGATTTATCATCGTGTGTGTGTATGTGTGTGTGTGTGTGTGTGTGTGTGTGTGTGTGTGCAACAAGACATCTGAGAGAAGGTCCCATGAGGATCCAGTATAGATAGCACAGACAGAAGCCAAAGAACTCAAAACAGATGAATGACTCATTGCAATGAACATTTGTGAGTAAAGTCATGTGGACAAATGTGTTTTACTGTATGACACACTGTAACTAACTGACTCACTGCAAGATCTTTTTCTTTTATTTAATTTAACTTTATTCTCTTTTGGAGGGGAGGCTGCATACTAAACTCAGAGAAAATGCAGTAGAGCTGTCCCAAGCAATGTTCTCTTCTAGCAAATATTCAATATCTGATGATGATGATGATGATGATGATGATGATGATGATGATGATGATGACATGATGGTGATGATGATGAAGATATAAAAGAAAGCAATCTACTGATCTATGGTTGCAGTCTGTCTCCTGACAGTGAGAAAACATTTCCTTCCCCAAAGAGGTTAATTAATATGTAAGTAAAACTATTGTGTTGCCAGTTTGTATATTTTCCTCCAATTTTGACCTGTTAGTATTTCCAAATACCCGGTGGACTTTTTCAACATTAGATTAAATGTAGCTGGATAGTTAGTTGATTATCTTGAGGGATAGAATCTTGTTTGCTGAATCCCAAACCTTCAAGTTACTCTCTACATACCGCTACAAGCGACCACAATAAATTCATTTGTTCACTAAGATAGGACTAATTGGAACTATTTCTTTGTTCTGTGGTCTGTACTTTATCTTGGGTACAACCATGCATCCCTTGTGGGGATAAAAGTTACAGATTAGGGCCAATTCCTGCTGAAGATTATACATACTACACACTCAACTTGTGAGTACAACATATACAGAGATTCACAATAAAAGCCAATGGACTATCATGGACCAAAGCTGTAACCTATGTTGTTTGGAAAATCTTCTGAACTTCTAGACCAACAACTGGAAGTGGGCTTGCCCATACCTGGCACTGGGGAGGATTAGATAGACTGTGGCTTTTAGGGGATAAAGGTAATTTATAGGACCATTGTTTCTCCAAATGACATAGTTTCTCTTACATTATTTATGTCTATATGCCACATAATTTGTCAGGAGCCATAATGGGACAAGCTAATATACTAGCAGATGTTCATCCTGAAATGCCTGCCTCAGATTATTATATAATCTGTGACAGGTGAGACCCATTCAGCAAGGCTGTGGGGGACTAATTTCAAGAAAGATTTCCTGCTATTTATATGCTTTTCCTGTTATTATTATTATTATTATTATTATTATTATTATTATTAT
>BDUI01000077.1:590201-600823 GCA_002335545.1 Apodemus speciosus
ATATCTATATCTATATCTATATATATTAATAGTTTCATTGCTTCAAGTTTCTCTCCATTTAGTTTGATGTTGGCGACCGGTTTGCTGTATATTGCTTTTACTGTGTTTAGAGATGGGCCTTGGATTCCAGATCTTTCCAAGACTTTTAGCATGAAAGGATGCTGAATTTTGTCAAATGCTTTTTCAACATCTAATTAAAGGACCATGTGTTTTTTTTATTGAGTTTATTTATGTAGTAGATTACATTGATGGATTTCCATATATTGAACCATCCCTGCATCCCTGGGATGAAGCCTACTTGATCATGGTGAATGATCGTTTTGATGTGTTCTTGGATTCGGTTGGCAAGAACTTTATTGAGTATTTTTGCATCTACATTCATAAAGGAAATTGGTCTGAAGTCCTCTATCTTTGTTGGATCTTTGTGTGGCTTTCGTATCAGTGTAATTGTGACTTCGAAGAATGAGTTAGGTAGTGTTCCTTCTGTTTCTATTTTBTGGAATAGTTTGAAGAGTATTAGTGTTAGGTCTTCTTTGAAAGTCTGATAGAATTCTTCAAGAAAACCATCTGGTCCTGTGCTTTTTTTTGGTTGGAACTTTCAATGACCACTTCTATTTCTTTAGAGCTTATGGGACTGTTTAGATGATCAATTTGTTCCTGATTTAATTTGGGTATTTTATATCTGTCTAGGAAATTGTCCATTTCCTCCAGATTTTCCAGTTTTGTTGAGAATAGGCTTTTGCAGTAGGATCTAATTTTTTGAATTTCCTCAGTTTCTGTTGTTATATTTCCCCTTTTCATTTCTGATTTTGTTAATTTAGATACTGTCTCTGTGCCCTCTGGTTAGTCTGGCTAAGGGTTTCTCTATCTTGTTGATTTTCTCAAAGAACCAGCTCCTAGTTTTATTGATTATTTGTATGGTTCTTTTTGTTTCTACTTGGTTGATTTCAGCTCTGAGTTTGATGATTTACTGCCTTCTATGCCTCCTTGGTGAATTAGATTCTTTTTGTTCCAGAGCTTTCAGGTGTTTCATTAAGCTGCTAGTGTATGCTCCATCCAGTTTCTTTTTTGGAGGCACTCAGGGCTAAGAGTTTTCCTTTTAGCACTGCTTTCATTGTGTCCCATAAGTTTGGGTATGATGTGCCTTCATTTTCAATATATTGTAAAAAGTCTTAGAATTCTTTCCTTCTTTCTTCCTTGACCAAGTTATAATTGAGTAGAGCATTATTCAGCTTCCTTAAGTATGTGGGCTTTCTGTTGTTTTTGTTGCTATTGAAGACCAGTCTTACTCCATAGTGATCTGATAGGAAGCATGGGATTAGTTCTATCTTCTTATATCTGTTGAGGTTTGTTTTGTGACCAATTATATGTTCGATTTTGGAGAATGTACCATGAGGTGCTGAGAAGAAGGTATATTCTTTTGATTTAGGATGAAATGCTCTCTATATATCTGTTAATTACATTTGGTCCAAAACTTCAATTAGTTTCATTGTGTCTTTCTTTACTTTCTGTTTTCCTAATCGGTTCATTGAGGAGAGTAGAGGGTGGAAGTCACCCACAATTATAGTGTCAGGTGCAAAGTGTGCTTTAATTTTATTTTTGTTGATGGTGGTATTGGTGGTGGTAGGGATGGGGTGTGTGTGTTTGTGTGTGTGTGTGTGTGTGTGTGTGTGTGTGTGTGTGTGTGTGTCTTTCTTTGATTACGGTGGTCTGGGATAACTTAGACCCCATATTTTCCTTGGAGTAGTTAACCTCCTTTGGCTACAGTTTCCTTCTAGCATCCTCTCTAGGACTGGATTTTTAGAAAATATTTAGTTTTATCGTGAAACATCTCATTTTATTATGCATGGTGATTGAAGGATTTACTGGGAAGTATATTGTGGGCTGGCTCTTGCTTTTTTCTTAGACTTCGCAGCATATCTCACTAGGAAGATATGGATTGCAGAGACTGTTTAGAAGTCAGGTGCAATTCTACTAGGTCTGCCTTTATATGTTACTTGTCTTTTTATATTCTTTCTTTGTTTGGTGTGTTTATTGTTTTGGTAATTTTTGATGAGAAGACTTTCCTGCCTGGTCTAATATTTGGTGTTCTGCATGTTTCTTGTATTTTATAGGCATCTCTTTTCAGCTTAGGAAATTTACTATACCTTTTATTCTTAGGTTTGGTCTTTTTCATAGAGTCCCCAATATCCTGGATGTTTTTGTCAGGATATTTTTAGAGTTAATATGTTCTTTGACACTTCCATCCATTTTTTCTATCATATGTTTGACAGCTGTGATTCTTTTTTCCCAATCTCTTATATTCTATTAAAGAAGCTTGACTGTGTAATTACTGCTAGAATATCTAAATTTTTCATTTCCAGAATTCCCTCAGCTGTTTTTTCTTAATCTCTTTCATCTTCAGGTCTTGAAAATATTTATTCATTTCCATGCACTGCTTGTTGCTGTTTTCCTGAATGCCTTGAAAAGACTTAACCATGTCCCCTTTTAAATCCTCTATCATCTTCATACAAGACATAGGACTTGGCCTTTACTTATGTTAGAGTATTGACTGCCTCTTGTGGTAGCGTTATTGGGATCAAGTGGAGATACATTGCCTGGCTGCTAAACAGGGCCTTTCATTCTGCTCCAAGAACCATATCTGAACATTAGAGATAGATACTAACTCAGAATAAAGTATTAGAAAATGATAATCCAAGAATGTACTTAAAAATTTGGCATACCCCTTTTAATATCTTATGAAATATACTTCAAACAAAAATTAGTCACAAAAGATAGGGAAGAACACCTCACTCTCATAAATGAAAAAAAATTAACCAATATGACATTTTAATTTCTAACATTTATGGCTGAAAAACAAGGGTAATCATGTTTGTAAAAGAAACACAAATACATCCTGAATCAAAGATTGACCTTCAAGCACTGATCATGGGGGGCATAAATACCCCAGTCTAAAGAGTAGAGAGGTCATTTAGACAAAAACTAAACAAAGAAATGCTGGAGACAGCAAAAGTTATAAACCAAGTGGACCAAAACTATGTATACTGAACATTTTCACCAAATACCAAAGAATATAAATTCTCTGCACCCCATGGAACTTTCGCCAAAATTGATCATATACACAGACAGAAAGTCTGCACATATTCAAGTGAATTGAAATAACATTATGCATATCATGCATCCTATGATAACTGTATAGATTAAAGCTAGTTATAAACAAAAACAAACATCAGAAAGATGAACTCATGGAAACTGAAGAGTTCTCTACTGTTTCAAACATAGGTCAAAACAAAAGCAGCAGCAGCAGCAGCAGCAGCAGCAGCAGCAGCAGCAGCAGCAGCAGCAGCAGCAGCAGAAGAAGAAGAAGAAGAAGAAGAAGAAGAAGAAGAAGAAGAAGAAGAAGAAGAAGAAGAAGAAGAAGAAGAAGAAGATAGAAAAAAGGAAACTAAAGGCATTCTGTAATTGTCTACATTTTAAAGGGGGCACTGGGAGAGACCACTTAGCAAATTAACAACACATTTGAAAGCTCTAGAACAAAAAAAAAAGAAAAAAAATCACACTATATTTTACCAAATTGTAAAACCTAGAAGAAATAGATAATTTTCCCAATAGGTACTATTTACAAATATTAAATCAAGATCAGATAAACCATTTAATGTAATAGAAGTAGGAACAAAAACTCTCCCAAACCAAAAAGCCCCAGGGCCAGATAGATTTTGGAGAGAATTCTACTAGACTATTAAAGAAAAGTTAATGCCAATAATTCTCAAATTATTCCACAGAATACATACAGAATAAACATTGTTCAAATCATTCTTTGATGCCATAGTTACTAGTATACTCAAACCATATAAAGACCCAAGAAAGAAAGAGAATTGCAGACCAATGTGTTTCAGGAACATAGATTAAAAAATACTCAATTAAATACTTGGAAACTGTGTCCAATAACACACCAAAAGGATCATTTGCCATGGTCACATAGGCTTTACTCCAGAGATGTACATATGGCTCAATATAAGAAAAATGAAAAATTGTGACCCACTATATAAACAAACTGGAACAAACAAAGAAATAAAACCCATGATTATTTCATTAGATGCTGAAAAAGCCTAGGGCAAAAATTCTGGAGAGATTTGGAATACAAAGCACATACATCAACATAATAAAGGAAATTTACGTCTTATAGCCTATAGCCAACAACATTAAATAAGTAGAGAGAAACTCAAGCAATTCCAATGAAATGAGGGATAAGGCCAGGCTGGTCCCTCTCCATACCTATTCAATATAGCTTTTGAATGTTTTTTAATTTTTTCTCCAATAATTTCGTACTTATTCTATGAAAACCTCCCTCTATCCTGTCCTCTCAGTCCCATCCTTATGTAGCCACTGCCCTCCCCTTCTCTGAAGAGAAGGTAAAGCCACCCATTGGTAACCATCCACGTTGGTACATCAAGTCACAAAAGATCTCAGCACAAAGTCTTATAGATATTGTGAATTTTGTTTTCCACAAGTATCAATTTTTCATTTTTTTAATAATTAATTTTTTTACATTCCATTTCTTATTCCCCCCACCCTCTAACTGTTCCACATCCCATTTCTCCTCCCCACACCCCATTTCCATGTAGATGGTTGTCCCTACATCCCACCCAACTGACCTCTAATCTTCCTGGGGCCTCCAGTCTCAGGAAGGTTAGGGGTATCATCTCTGAATGATTACAGTCCTGGCAGTCCTCTATTTGTTTATTGGGGGTCTCATTTCAGCTAATGTATGCTGCCTGATTGGTGGTTCAGTGTTTGAGAGGTCTCAGGGATCCAGATTGAGACTGCTGGTCCTTCTACAGGATTGTATTTCTCCTCAGGTTCTTTCGGCCTTCCCTAATTCCACAATGTGGATCAGTTGCTTCTTTCCATTGGTTGGCTCTAAATATCTACATCTGACTCTTTCAGCTGCCTGATGGGTCTTTTGGAGTGCAATCATACTATGTCCCTTTTTGTGAGTGCTCCATAGCCTCAATAATAGTTTCAGGCCTTGGTACTTCCCCTTGAGCTGGATTCCACTTTGGGCTTGATGCTGGATCTTCTTTTCCTCAGGCTCCTCTCCATTTCCATCTCTGTAATTCTTTCAGAGAGGCACAATTATGGGTCAGAGTTGATGATCCCCATCTCTCTCATTTGAAGCCCTATCTTCCTGCTGGAGGTGGGCTCTATAAGTTCTCTTCCTACTGTCAGGCATTTCATCTAAGGTCCCTCCCTTTGAGTCCTGAGAGTATCGAACCTCCCAGGTCTCTGGTGCATTCTGGAGGGTCCCCGCAACTGCTTATCTCTAGAGGTTGCCTGATTCCATTCTTTCTGCTGGCTCTCAGGGCTTTAGTCCTTTTCCCTCACCCAATACCAGATAAGTTTCCTGTCTCCCCTCCTCTCTGCCCCCCCCCACTCCCCTGTCCACTTTCCCTCACAGGTCCTTCCCTCTCTCCCCACTTGTGATTGCTTTGTTCTCCCTCCCAAGTGGTACAGAGGCATCCTTACTTGGGCACTTCAGCTTATTGATCTTTTTTACTTATTGATCTTTTTTATTTCTGTGGACTGTATCTTGGGTACTCTGTTTTTTTTTTTTTTTGTTTTGTTTTGTTTTGTTTTGTTTTGTTTTGTTTTGATAGCCACCACTTAGCAAGTACATACCATGCATGTCCTTTTGGCTCTGAGTTACCTCACTCTGGATATTTTCTAGTTCCATCCATTTGCCTGCAAAACTCAGGATGTCCTCATTCTTAATAGCTGAGTAGTATTCTATTGTGTAAATGAATGGACACGTTTCCTGTACCCATTCTTCTGTCATGTGACATTTGGGTTGTTTCCGACTTCTGGCTATCCCAAATAAGGCCTCTATAATCATAGTGGAACACGTGTCCCTGTGGTGTGGTGGGGCATATTTTGGGTATATTCCCAGGAGTGGCATTGCTGGGTTTTCAGGTAGATCTATTTCCAATTTTCTGAGGAACCTCCATATAGATTTCCAGAGTGGTTGTACCAGTTTGCAATCCCACCAGCAATGGAGGAGTGTTCCTCTTTCTATACATCCTTGACAACATTTGTTGACACCTGTGGTTTTGATCTTAGCCATTCTAACTGGTCTTCATATTTGCATTTCTCTGATCATTAAGGACTTTGAACATTTCTTTAGATGCTACTCAGCCATTTGAGATTCCTCTGTTGTGAATTCCCGATTTAGTTCTATACCCCATTTTTTGATTGGGTTGTTTGGTTATTGGTGGTTAGCTTCTTGAGTTCTTGATATATTTTGGATATTAGCCCTCTATCAGATGTGAGGTTAGTAAAGATTTTTTCCCTATCTATTGACCATGCCCTTTGCCTTGCAGAAGCTTTCCAGCTTCATGAGGTCCCATTTATCAAGTCTTGATCTTAGAGTATGGGTCATTGGAGTTCTGTTTAGGAAATTTCCCCCTGTGCAAATGAGTTCAAGGATCTTTGCCACTTTCTCTTCTGTTAGATTCAGTGTATCTGGTTTTATGTTGAGGTCCTTGATCCACTTGGAATTGAGCTTTGTGCAGGGTGAAAAATATGAGTCTATTTTTATTCTTCCACATACAGCCAGCCAGTTAGACTACCACCATTTATTGAAGATGTTTTCTTTTTCCCATTGTATATGTTTGGCTTCTTTGTCAAAGATCAAGTGTCCACAGGTGTGTGGCTTTAGTTTTGGGTCTTCAGTTCTATTCTGTTGATCAATGTGTCTTTCTCTGTACAAATACCATGCAGTTTTCATTACTATTGCTCTGTAGTAAAAGCTTGAGGTGATGGTGATACCCTCTAAAATTCTTTTATTGGTAAGAATTGTTTTCACCTGGCTATTGTAAAGGAGTTGTTTCCCTAATTTCTTTTTCAGCCTGTTTATCATTTTTATAAAGGAAGGCTATGGATTTTTTGAGTTGATTTTGTAACCAGCTATTTTGTTGATCAGGTGGAGAAATTCTCAGGTAGAATTTTTGGGTTCGATTATATATACTATCATATAATCCGCAAATAGTTATACATTTATTTCTTCTTTGCTAATTTTTATCTCCTTGATCTCTTTTTGTTGTCTTATTGTTCTAGCTAGCACTTTGAGTACAATATTGAATAGATATGGGGAGAGTAGGCGTCCTTATCTTGTCCCTGATTTCAGTGTGATTGCTTCACTTATATTTCCATTTAATTTGATATTGGCTGTTAGTTTGCAGCAAATTGCTTTTATTATGTTTAGGTTTGGGCGTTGAATTCCTGATCCCTTCAATAATTTTAACATGGAGGGGTGTTGTATTTTGTCAAATGCTTTTTCTGCATCTAAGGAGATGATCATGGACCCAACCAAAAATGAGAACTTCAGACCAATCTCGTTTATGAATATTGATGCAAAAATACTCACTTAAACTCTTGCAAACTGAAACCAAGAACACATCAAAACCATCTTTCACTACAATCAAGTAGGCTTCATCCCAGGGATGCAAAGTTGTTTAATATAGGAAAATCAATTAAAATAATACAGTATATAAACAAACTAAAAAAAATAAATTTTTCATTTTTATATTTTTCACAATTATTTTTTATATCTTACAATGTTTTTATAAAACAAACCATGTGTATGAATGTGTCTATACATTAACTGTCAAGTTGGAAACTTATTCTTTTTCAAAGGTTTCATTTATTTTGTAACAAGGAAATAATCATACTTATATATAGTTATATATTATATATATATATCACATTTCTGTATATAAAGCATTTCATGTCTCAAATATATTACAAAATGGAACAAAATAGGAGACCGTTTATGTTCCCAAGTGTTTTAGATGATACACTTATATGTAACGTACATTTGTGTATTTAAGAGTGAAGGAAACTGAATTCTGGTCTAGTACATACCAAATGAAGTTGTAAGTATCCAAAAATATGAAAAAATTGCAAACCCACCCCATCACATATTTAAATTCAAAATAAATCACACTCTCACTGAATGCTTTTCTAGAGATTAGTGTTATTAGGTTGTTACATTTGTATGTTGGCTAACAGCTTTCTGAGGGAATAGGATATGTTTTTTCAGTGACTAGGAAGACACCACAGTTCCCCAGTGCTAGTGATGAAAAGTTTTCCTCATTAAGAGAGCAGAGTTTCATTCCACAGAGAAAAACTGCTAATCACAAAATATACCTTCTGCTTTAACTATAAAAATCAACTCTTCTCCATGTATCTCCATGTATCAGAGTAGATCATACCAAGGACAGAACAAAGACCCAGTTTTATGAAATGAGTATCAGATATTTTACAGATATAAACATGTTAACCAGATATCATGAGACTCATCTTAATTATATCCCATTATTATCGTTTACTCTAACTTAAAATAATATAACATGGAAGAGTTTTTGTTATTTACAATTGGAACTAATGAGAGCTGATCTTATAGAGGATGAATTATCTAGAATGACTGTCATTTCTCTATTCACTACAAGATTTATTTTAGTAACTATTTTTAGGAGCATTTAACTATAATATGTGTTATTAACCCTCTTTTTTGTTGTTTTGTTTTTCAAGACAGGGTTTCTCTATATAACCCTGGCTGTCCTGGGACTCACTCTGAAGACTAGGCTGGCCTTGAACTCAGGAATATGCCTGCCCCTTCCTCACATGTTCTGGGATTAAAGGCATGTGCCACACTGCCTGGTTAACCCTCATTTTTAATGGAATCTTTTCAGGGTTTAATATATGAGTACGGAGTATTCACCTAGTCTTCTCTGTTCCCCAAATCCACTCCTCCTTTGTCTCTCCACTCACATCTAAAACCATGACCTCTTCTTTAATTATTACTTTATTTTGATTGCTAATGAGTTTTAATTTTATTTTTATTATGGATTTATTATTGTTAAAGACACAAATACACTCATACACACACATACACACAAACACACATTTTCCACTTAGTTTGCTCACAAGAACATAGGTCCAAAGCTGACCACTTCAAGTTAGACAATATTAATAGGGAATTATCTTCAGAGTAAATAATTCCCTCTCTCTAGCTTCCTTGCTCAGCATTTGCCTAGTGTCTTCGGATGCTATGAAATGCAGTTTACAAGGGGGGAGGTATTCATGACAGCTCCAGATTGGTTCTGCAAATTCTTGAGTGCAAAGTATGTGGTATCTTCAGCCAGAGAATCTTACCTTTGAGTTCAGGATGCCATCTTTCATATTGCTGGGGTAAAACATCAACAGCAGCCTGAGGAAAGGAGCGGAGGAAAGGAGTTGTTTCCTCTTGCACTTTTTCATCACACACTATTACTGAGGAAAATCAGGGTAGAAACTCAAGGCCAGTCAGTACCTGAAGGCAGGAATTGAATCAGAGACTATGGAGGAGTGCTTCCTCAGCCATATAGAACCCAGGACCACCATCCCAGGGGTGGCACTGCCATAATGAGTCATTATGTGGTCATTCCACATCTACCATCAATCACAGGCATTTCCACAGGCAAATTTCAGCTGAGATGCCCTATTCTCAAGTGACTCTAGCTTATTTCAAGTTGACATAAAACTAGCTTGCACCATGAGAAGAGATACAGCAAGATATTAGGAAGACTTTTGTCTGTTGTAACAGATACCTCCAAGAGAGACATTTTGCATACACGGCATAGAGGGTTTAAAAAATAATTCTCTTTGTATAACACATCCTTGTGCAATGGCAAGCTAAAGTCTGCCCGATACAGCATGACTGTGGTAGGAGTAGAATGACATGGTTTACAGCCCCAGAACAGGGCCAGCCAGTGTGGACCTCCATAAGTGTCAATGGCTGCTTTGGGCATAAGACTTGTTTGTAAATATTTTTATGTTTGTCATTCAAGGAATGTCCTCCCTGTTTTTGCTAATGACTCCATGATAATCAGAGTCAGCATAAGTCCAGGAGGAGAAGGTGTGGCTATGTCTCTGCAAAATGGTAAACACTGGGACCTTCAGTACAGCCCTTAAAGCTGTGGAAAAGAACTCTTAAAAACATGAGTTAAAAAGTATATAATTTCTCAACTTAGTGTATGTGGGATTTCGGGAATCTAAAAAATAAAAGCAGCTGCACTGTGGGCCAACTTGTCAGAAAATACTAAGGAAGGACATAAAGAGATTAAGGGAGTGGTGATCAAAGGAGAGCTCACCCAACTAATTTCTTTATTTATACTTTACAAAGGAAGACAAGTTCCTGAGTTCAAAGTCAGCCTGGGACAGAAATGGTTTGGCAGAAATGGTAATTTCAGGGCAAATTCCCATGCAGCTAGTTTATCAGCTGTGTAGATCTCTACATTCTTTTTCAACATTTACAAAAATAGTTTGCTGATAAATTGGTAGACAAAAAGAATTACTAAATTAATTAAAAGGGGAATTACAAACATTTTCTGATAAAATTGAAGATTTACATGAGAAATATTTCGTTAGTCTATTTCTTTTTACTGGGGAGTTGAATCCATTGTTAAGAGATATTAGGGAATAGTGATTGTTGCTCCCTGTTATTTTTTGATGTTATTTTTATGTTTGTGTGGGTATCTTCTTTTGGGTTTGTTGAAAGATTACTTTCTTACTTTTTCTAGGGT
>BDUI01000078.1:19462-51405 GCA_002335545.1 Apodemus speciosus
GAGAGAGAGAGAGAGAGAGAGAGAGAGAGAGAGAGAGAGAGAGAGAACATGCATGTCATGGTGCACATATGGAGTCAACGTTGAGGGGTCAGTTCTCTCTCCTCCCACCACAAGCGTTTCAGAGACCACACTCTAGTTCCTAGGCTTGTTGGCTTGTCTTGCAGGCCCTCCCCGTCAGTTCTTATGTCCTCTCCCTGCAAACAAGTTTCGAAAGGTCAGTGCTCTTTTATGAGAAGCTTACTTCAAATCCAGAGGCACATCTGGGAAATATGACAAATGAATTAATCTATCTTTTCTCTCCAGTCCACGCCATTCTCTCTTCRCATACTCTCTCTGGCTCCTGTGCATCTCTGTCTGTCTGCACGATATCTTTCGGTGTGCTCCGAGACCTGAGGAGGTAGCCTAGCATGTCACTTTCCACCTTATTCCTTTGAGACAGGGTCTCTCACTGAACCTGGATCTTCCTGCTTGCCTAGTGCCAGCAAATGCCGAGCATCTTGTTTCTGCCTCCTACAGTGTTGGAGTTATAGGCATGCTCGGCCYGTTCAGGCTTTCTACAAAAGGGCAGAGACTTGAACTCACTCAGGTTTTCATGCTTATGCAGCCAGCGATCTTACCTACTGACCATCTCTCTCCAGGCCTCTGCATAGCTTGTAAATTAACTTCTTTGCAATGCTGTTTACTTAATATTATGAGAATAGAATTAAAGGTAGCAACATTTACTGTATTGAAAGCAAAAATAACTTTCTATTTTAGTTTGCCTGGTATACAATTTTGGCCTTAGAAATTATTCTGCATTTCTATCGTGAGAAGAAAATAAAATGAGACAAGCYATCTGGAAATAGCTACATAGGCTTTTATAAACGAATAGCACAGGGAAGAAGAGGAGACTTATTGGGTAAGTCAACTGATTTCTCTCCGGTCAAACTGTAGCATTTACATGACCCTTAACAAAATGGCATTCAATGCCAGAAACTCCTCTTAAACCTTGGTCATATTTTATAATTATATGACATATAAATATGAATTATAGATATGTCAAGCAAGTTATATTGCAGTTTACCAGAACCCTGTCTAATATTAAATCTAGAAAACTAATAAATCTTCTAGAGTGATATTCATAGACAATAAAGAAGACAGGAAAACAAGTGTAGCCAAACACAGTTGAGTATTAATTTCCTTTATTCTTATTTTTCCTGACACCTATAAACAGAAGTTCAACAAATCATTTATTTGTCCAACTTAGACAGTCTTTCACTCTTCACCCTCACTCTTGTTCAGGTTCCCACTGTATGTCCTTACATTGTTAGGGATATCAACTGGTTACCTGGCATAGAGCGCAACACAGATGTCACTTCTGCCCCACAACACAGGCTTCGTTCTGTATTTCAAATATCTTTACTGGGAAATATTAGTCTATGAAGACCTGCAGTCTCACCAGCCAAAGATCAAAAGCTTCTCACACTTAAGTCAGCATAAAAACTTGACAGCTTGATGATCTAGTCACCTGATGCATTAAAAACCTTCTAATTATATGTATTATTTTTAACCTAATGGTTATTTACATTCTAGAGTTTGCTTGGTTGTGTTTTCTAGCTTAACTGTCCTCAGGCTAAACTATCAGCTCTTAGGGAAATAGTTTATTTTCCTCTGTGAATTATTAATGAGGTCATACACAAATAGTTTTCATAATAGCATTATGCATAGGCAAGACTGCAAGTTCAAGTCTATCAAGACCTTATGGAAACCTACATATTTGATATTTAAATTAGGTTAATAATAATAATACTGTGCTTTATTATTTTACACATCTCAAGGCACTTATTTCCTTAAAGTTGCTCCATGAGATGAAAGCAGTCACTGTGTTCCTCATAGATTAGAAAACAGAGGCACAGAAAATCACAAGTATCTCTAAATTGAAAACACAGATAACATTTGATATGCACATTTGATTTGGAATATTTGTAGAATCCAGGAATCTAGAATCACTGGTTGGGGGAGGGGAGAGCGATCTTAAAGGAGGGGGAGCAAACACATGCTCTTAACTACCATTCTCTCCAAGAGGCATGAATTCCTTCACAGCTCCATGCCAGTCACGGGTGCTCTAAAGTACTTTTCTATAAAATAAAGATTTTGCTATGTATCAGATGTGATTTCCAAACGGAAGGAAATATTCTATAGGATGAATGTTTAAAATGTGGGTGTGGCCAGGTTTCCACGAGCACTACATGCTGCTACATGAAATAATAGCAATTGTTCACACTGCTTTCTAAAAGCTTTTCCTGGCCGTACAACTCTGAGCCCGTACCTCTGGACCTCTGGGCGTTTATTTTTCTGTTCCTATTTTCCTTTAAGAACCATTTGGTGGGTTCTTTATACATGGTGGTTAGTCTAATAGACATTAAAAATCCTAATTAAGCACTACACACACACACACACACACACACACACACACACACACACTCACACATTTAGGACATTTATAAAGTACTAGATTCCTATATGGCTTTTTCAAATCTCTTCAATGTTACTTATCTCTTTCCACCACCTCTAGCCTAAGCTCCCATTCTCTCTACTTAAACCTCCCATCACTCCCCCTTTACCTCCATAGCAGCTGTGTTTTACTCTTTGCCCTCCTTTAAGATCTCTTTCCTCTCCCCCAAACCAATGATCCCTTTCTAGATTCCTGGATTCTACAGATATTCCAGATCAAATGTACATATCAAATGCACAAAATCAACTGTACATCGATTTGATGCTAACATACACATGAGTGAGAACAGTCAGTGTTAGTTTTTCTGGGTCTGAGTCATTTCAATCAGCGCGTTTTCCATTTCCATCCAGTTACCTTCAAACTTCATGATTTCATTTTTCTTTGAGCTGAGTAAACTTCCACTGGTACATTGGTACCACACTATATGCTTCCTGTATGTATTTGCAATTATATGCACAGGCGCAGTGGTCTTATTCCAATCTTCTCATGCTACCTGCTACCCCCCCCCCCCCCAAGCCAATGTATGAGGTCCAATAGCCTGCACTGTGCAAGACTGAAAGGCTGGAGAGAAGGTGGATCTGGCAGAGGTGCAGCGGTCGTGCAGCTTAGCACGGTATGTGAGAACCACTGCATCTTTCCAGGCCAGCCTCTGGGGAGGACCTACTTTGAGGGTCTTGGGGAAAGCTTTTTTTTTTTAAAAGATTTATTTATTTATTTATTTATTTATTATATCTTAGTTCACTGTAGCTGTCTTCAGACACACCAGAAGAGGGCGTCAGATCTCATATAGATGGTTGTGAGCCACCATGTGGTTGCTGGGATTTGAACTCAGGACCTTCGGAAGAACAGTTAGTGCTCTTAACGGCTGAGCCATCTATCCAGCCCTTGGGGAAAGGTTTTATGAGTGTGCTTCTTTGACTTTAGGTGGCAAATTGAGGATGAGTTTCAACTTGTTTGTTCTTTAGGTTTTAGCTTAGAAATTGATGTTAACTCTAACATCTTAATTAAACCGCTTTAATCCGATGACATTCTCAGTGATTCATCCCCCTGATTCAAGTGGTCATGCTTGGAGTGCTTACTTGAAATTAATTCTTCATCCTTCTTTTCTCTTTGTGCCTTATTATTAGCAAAAAGATGGTGGTGTTTGGGGAGGATTTATGTAATCAGCTGCAGCAATGGCTTTGTTCCATACGAAAAAGTTTTCTCTACCTGTCAAGAGGCAAATGAGTCATGGTTAGTCATTTAACAATGACTCTCCACCTAATAAATATGCCAGCGCATAAGACTGTGCTTTGAGAACACTGCTGTTCTCTGCTGATCATTGACAGCAATTTGTTGATTCATGGGACAGATTTAGCCAAATTTTAAAAACATTTATTTGTTTATTTGTGTGTATGTATATGCATGTGCCTGTATATGTATGTATATGTATGGGAGCATATGTGCCAGACTGTGTATATGGGTGCTAACTAGACAGCTTGTGGGAGTAGGTTCTCTACGTCTACTTCATGTGTCTCAGGTTGTGAACTCAGGTCACCAGGGTTCATGGCAGGTGCTATGAACCCCGGAGCCATTTCACCATCCCTTAATTTTAAAAAATATTTAAATCGAAGATACTAATTGTGATTTTAAGAACTATTTACATATATGCATATTACATTGCTCAAATGTTCTGATTCTTACTTTCAAAGGACACCTGCTCAGTAGCCTGGTTGATGGGGGGGGGAGGTCGGGGGAGGGGTATTAAATAGCAGCTATGTTAGGGAAAACTTCAGTATGATTCTTAAATATGGGAAGCACTTGCTGCAGGGAAGAAGACAAATAGGCATATTTCTGTACAGTACAATGTGTACTGTTTCTTTGACTCTTGCTGAGACTCAAATCAGGAGGATGCCAAGCATGTGGGAGGGTGGAGGAGGAGGAGAAGAAAGTTATGGCAGAAGTAGGGGTGTGAAGACAATAAGAGCCTATGTTTATATCTAAAACTGGGACTTCAAGGCACTTGTTGTAGTCTGTTTTGCGCCTTTTAATAGAATGCTGCAGACTAGCATTTAAAATGGCCCTCTGTTTATGTCTATATCATCTGTATCTATCTATCTGTCTGTCTATCTGTCTGTCCGTCTGTCTATCTATCGATCTATCTATCTATCTATCTATCTATCTATCTATCTATCTATCTATCTATCTATCTATCTATGTGTTGATTATCATCTATATGTCTGTCTGTCTACTATGTGTTGATTATCTATCATCTATCTATCTATCTATCTATCTATCTATCTATCTATCCATCTCTGTAGCTATCTATGTGTTGATTATCATCAATCTATCTATCTATCTATCTATCTATCTATCTATCTATCTATCTATCTATCTATCTATGTGTCAATTATCTATCTAACATCTATCTATCTATCTATCTATCCATCTCTGTAGCTATCTATGTGTTGATTATCTATCATCAATCTATCTATCTATCTATCTATCTATCTATCTATCTATCTATCTATCTATCTGTGTTGATTATCATCTATCTATCTGTCTGTCTGTCTGTCTACTATATGTTGATTATCTATCTATCTATCTATCTATCTATCTATCTATCTATGTGTCAATTATCTATCTAACATCTATCTATCTATCTATCTATCTATCTATCTATCTATCTATCTATCATCTGGGAAGTCTGAAATCAAGGGGCTGTTATCTTCTAAGAGCCTTTTACTGCATCATTCCCCCATGGCAGAAGATAGAAAAAGAAAAGAGTGAGGGTGTAAAATTCACTTCTACTATGAAAACACCTGCAATAGGGACATTCATTCTTTCATGAGAGCAGAGAAATGACAACTAACACACTTCTCTGTAGGCCCTATCTCCTAACATTATTACATTGAGAATTAAATTTCTTCTTTTTTTTTTCCTTTGGTTTTTTGAGACAGGCTTTCTCTGAGTAGCCCTGGCTGTCCTGGAATTCATTCTGTAGACCAGGCTGGCCTGGAACTCAGAAATCCACCTGCCTCTGCCTCCCGAGTGCTGGGATTAAAGGCGTGTGCCACCACTGCCCGGCTGAGAATTAAATTTCTAAAATAGAAACTTTGTGACATTCCTTCAGACCATACCAATATGAAATACAATACTGGGCGATGAACCCAGGATCCAACAGAATGTCCTTAAGCGTCCCATTTCCCCATTTATTAGTATGAACTCAGGAAAGTTACATCGGCTTTCAAAGACCAAGTTTCATTATTATAATGCAGAGATAATAGAAGTCACACAGCAAGAAGTGTTGCTAAGGCTTTATTATATATGTTTAGCTATCACTCCCTTAGTAAACTTTACGCATAAACTATGCAGTACAAGGCTAGAAACTCCTACCTTTAGAATTGTGGTATGCCCTGTAGAGATGATGTCATGAGTCTTAACAGGGTAACAAGTGTTATTTATTTTTACTTCAGCCGTCACTTTAATATTATCATTGCTTAATATTGTACGTAAGGAGATGGAATGCGGTAATGTACAATTTCCATGGATGAGAAGTGATGTATTTTCCAAGTACCTGAGGAAAAACGGAAATTACTGTACACTGGGAAAGTTAGTGATGGAAATGTTAGGAAAACACAGTCATGGCCTCCTCCCTGCATATTTAACTCCCTCTTGTTCACTGCTTGATAAGGCCTACCGGTCACTGAGGATGACAAAGGGGTTAAGGGCATCTTATGTATTCGGAGCCTGAAAGTGCCATCCATGCCTTTTCTAGACTGTTGTTGAGACGTTGTCATTTAACTAAATTCACGTAAGGAGATTGTTTTTAAAAAATTCTAGGATCAATTATTAACAATCTATTAAATATAAACATTTATGTTTATTCTAGGGAATAAAGTATTAGCTTGAACAACGTCCATTTTCAAAACGAATGTCAATAGTTAATATTTTCCCTGAGTAAACATCATGGTAAAACATTTTCTCCCTGTAATGAATAGGCTTGACGTGGATGTTTAGAAAATAAATAGTGCATTTACTTGTGGACAGTTTAATGTAACTTTTTTTCAGCATGTTTTACAATGGATGTGGTAAGGGGCTTATCCATTATTGTTTAGATCTTTGCTCTGCAAATAAAACAAACACAGATGTATCTTGATCCACTCAGTAGAGAGGGAGGACTCTATTCTTTTTAGGTGATTATAAAGCGTCTTGTGTTTTACATAAAAATCACGGCAAATTATTTTGTAAAAGAATCACATGCTTAGCATTTAGTGAATGGAGTTTCCTTTGCTTACAAAATAGAATGAAACAGAAGATCTGTTATGGCTATGATAAGGGAAGCAAGGGTGGTATGCCAAGACAGCATGGGCTCTCCCATACGGGAAGTTTTAGTGAAGTCCATCTTGGAGCTGGGTGTGGTGGCACATGCCTTGAATTCTAACACTCAGGAGGCAGAGGCAGGCAGATCTCCATGAGTCTGAGGCCAGCGTGGTCTTCAAAGAGTGCCAGCACAGCCAGGGCTGTTACATACAGAAATCCTATCTCACCTCTGGCTCCCTAAATAGTCCATTTTGTAGAAGTTGAGTGTAGAATGGGGAACACCAGAGCCGGTGAGAGCGGATAGAGGTGAGAGGGTAAAAGAAGGTTGGCCGGCAGTTACTGTGTTACACTTAGATAAGAGCAAGAAGCTCTCCTGCACCATTTCATGGCAGGCTAACCATAGGTAATATATTATTTAGTTTTGAGCATTTTGTATTGAATCTTTGCCTGTTCAGTGTCTTCAAAGTGCCTTGCAAAAGTGACTATTCATAGGTGTGTTCTAAAATATTACCATTATCTGGTGGTCCTGGCATACACCAACTGAATTTATTTTTAAGGGATGGCATTTGTTATCAAAATGCTTTTTGTATCTACGCAAGGTCCAATATGAAATAGTACATATGCTCCCAAATTTTGCTGTGGCCTTATCTGTCCTGCTTCAGTCTTATGCTTTCCATTATTTATTGATAATTTGATATTTTTTTGGGTAGAAGTTAATTTTAGACACATATGCACATATATATGTATACACACACATATATATACACATACATTTGAATATATATGCATACATATATGTGTGCATATACACACAAATAGGTAAAGGGCGCACAAGAAATGTCTACCAAACTGATGTCAGAACATCTTTTAAAGACCACATAATGCATTGAAATGTATTACTAGCCAGACCTTCTGTAAGTTCAAGTTATTAACTGGGTTAACGTGAGCTTATAAAGGGCATGGCTGCTTATCAAAAACAAAATCCAACCAATCCAGTTTGAGACAAGGAGGACAAAATGATGTGACTCCATTACAGAGAGTCAGGGGCATTCAGGTGGGTCATCAAGGTTCTGGGGAGAAGACTGGAAAGGCTGGTCATCCTGTGGTAGTTTCCAGATCTCAGTTGCCTCTGCCATGTACAACTTCTCCTTGAGCTTTTCTCTTTACTAAGTATCTCTGTTTCCATACCAATTAATTTGAAATCCTAGCCACAAAGCTGCACAATTCTGAGTTTTTTCTTTGTTTTTGTTTTTTTCTTTTTGGACTGGTGACTAAATTCTGGCTTCACATGTGCTGGACAAGTACTCTACCACAGATGCCTGTCTCCAGCCCCGAGAGAAGAATTTGGATGGGCTTTGAGTGTGGTATTTTCAAACATCTTCAGAAATGTGGAATCAGAACGATGGGGAGAGAAATACGTGTGAGGGAATTAGGTAGAGAGGTAGAAGGTAGGTAATATGAATTTCAGAGAAGGAGCAATGGCTTCTAATTATGTTTGATGGATACAAATATTTAGTAACAATATTACTGATTAATCCTCATTAGTTATTTTTGAAATGTTTGAATGTTTTCTTTATGTCTCTGTGTGTATTGTTTGGGGAGGAATAATTATCAGAAGGGATGCTTCAAAAAGTCATATTCAAACCTATTGTTTTATAAGCTTCACACACACACACATACACACATGCACACGCACATGCACACACAAGCTCGATTTAATTGGAGTTCCCTTACATAGGGGGTAATGCTCTTTCCAGAAGTTACCAAATAAAACCCCAGTGCCAGGTGTGTGATACTTGAGTTGCTGGTCATGACTCTACTGGCAATCCTCCCAAAGCAATTGAGACTATTGCAATTACTCTTGATTGCACGCCAGAACTTGAGGATAAGACCCTAATGCTGAGGACACCACATACTTCAGTTATAGGACATGGAAAATCGAATTGGTACTGACTGGGAATCTTCACTCCCACAGGCAACCTTTCATGTTCCAAAAGGTGTTATGTGGGCTGCCCAGGGCTATGTAAAGAAGCAGTGTAAGAGTTTCTGTTTACCAAAGGCTATCGTTGTCGTTGTCGTCGTCGTCGTCGTCGTCGTCGTCGTCGTCGTCCGGGAAGCCTTTATGTGCTAGTCCCAAACAGATAAAGCAAATGGAAATGCTCCATCTCACTCACCTAATCGTCAGCTGTGAGAGGAGGATGCTTTAGTGAGCATGTGCAATGACTCACACATGGGGACTCATCTGGATATCAGGCAGATGTGTTGCGAACCTTTGCCTAAGAGAGTAATTTTCTCTCTATTGACAATTTAACCATCATTATTGGGGTAGAAATAAGTGTTTTCAACCTCAGGCAAATGACAGAAGTTTAAATTACATAGTTATTTGGAATATTAGGAATTTGCCAAGAAAGTACAAAATAAAATATAAAGCAAGAAAGTAATTTACAAGTGTTTAATTTAACACTTACAGCTCTTCAGAGAATAGGAGTTTGGTTTCTAGCACCAACATCAGGTGGCTCATGGCTGCCTGTAATTCCAGCTCCAGCTGGTATAATACCTTGATCTAGACTCTGATGGCATCTGAACATATATGTATACATATATGTATAAATATATCTATCCTTAGAAATGCACATTATATGTAATAAAGTTTGCATAGCTATTGTATGTTAGGACCACTAGGTTAAATTATAGATCCAAAGACAATTTAAGAAGACAGCTGTCTGAATTTACTGAAGAGTTATTTGATAACAAATTGAAGTTTAGTTGTCTTTAAAATGAACTTTCTAAGCCAAGCAAATTTTCAGTTGTGTCTGTGTTCCAATTTTACTATTATTGTTGTTGTTGTTGTAGTAGTAGTTGTGTGTGTGTGTGTGCATGATGTATGAATGCACATGTGTATGAGGGTGCAGGTGCATAGTGTGTATGAAAATTAGAGGACAATTTCCATGGCTGCATTTCCGTTTTTATTTTGTTGGAGCGGTCTCTCTGGTTTCTGAGTCTGTGCTGGGTACTCCAGGCAAGCAGCAGGGTTGATGTCTGTCTCACCAGGTCACCTTTGGAGTGTGGGGATTACGTTCTGCTGCATCTGGATGCTCTTGTTTWAAAGTGTGCTCGCGGGTTCATATTATCAGGCTTGAATGGCAGATCCTTTACTCACTGACGCATCTCGCTGGCCTGGTGTGTGTGTGTGTGTGTGTGTGTGTGTGTGTGTGTGTGTATGTATCTATGTGTGTGTATATGTGTATGTATCTATGTGTGTGTGTATATATGTGTGTGTGTATGTATCTATGTGTGTGTGTATGTATCTATGTGTGTNTCTATGTGTGTGTGTATGTATCTATGTGTGTGTGTATGTATCTATGTGTGTGTGTATGTATCTATGTGTGTGTGTATGTATCTATGTGTGTGTGTGTATCTATGTGTGTGTGTGTATGTATGTACGTTTGTATTTTTATTAGATACTTTAGAAATCCTGTGAATATAAAACCAACAGACAAGTACGTAAATATGTTGCCAAGCTATGCTACCGATCGAGCTTCGTTTCAGGGGCATTCTGTTTATCCTGATTCAAAACACAAACAATACAACTCTGCTTATAATGAATGAACTCACAATACACATATGTCTTCAGTTTCCTTTCTGCTTTTTGGAAATAGCCTCCCCTGACTATAATTTTGATGTATTGATTAAATTCAATGCCATTTATATTTTCTTTTAGCTCATGAATTTTAATCTTGGATCATCATTAGTTTTAGGGCAAAGAAAGTTTACATTTGTTTGAAACAAAGCTATTTATGATTTCGTGGCTTAAAAATAAATTGCAGTTTAAAGTACTGTTGGAGGCTGCCCGAGTTCTATTTTCATTTCCCTAAGTAGTTAATGCAATGTATAATGAGGCCTCCTTATTAGATTTGCATTCTTATTGGGTTAGCATGTTCATGCTGAATGTCACTGTGCTAAGAAGGTAGCAACTATTGTGAGTTCCCAGACAGGCTCTCATCTTCATCTATTTACAAAAACCCCAACAGGTTACAAATAACAGGAAGTATTTGTCAATGAATGAGAGGAAACGCCACCTGTTACCTCCCCCTGCCTTTTTGTCCCCACGGCATGTTAATACCTGAAAGGGAAAAGTCTCACCATTTGTACTTCTAATCAATATATGTCTTTTTACAATGTTATTTGTATACTTAGCATAGCGAGCCTGCCGTATTTAACAAGCTAAAATCCTCCAGAGCATTAAGTTAAAACCGAATTTAAGGTAAGGAATGAACAATGTTGTAGTTTACGGACATGATGACATAGGCTGTGCCAATACTGACAAAAATAAATATTGTTAATAAGAAACTGAAAGTTAAGTTGGATCTCTTTCAGTCTGACAGGTCCAATGTCTATTACCATTGGTAGGATTTGGATAAAATTTACATTCCTTTTCTGCCTTTGTCTCCTTGTTATGCAATTTCCTTTATTCTCCATTTTTAAAATTAAAACCCAAACAATGGTATATTTATTTATATAATTCTATGAAATGCAGAGAACTGTTTTTTGTCTTACAACATACTAGAGCATGTATTTACATTAAATTACATAACAAAGTACTTTTAAGCACAAGCAGCTACAATTATGTTGGCATTCTCAATAATTTTTTAATTTAACATTTCATCTTAGAATTTCTTTAAAATTTGTGATGGTTTTTAGGTTCTCTCTGTTGATGAGAGTCTGTCTGGTGACAGGCTTTCTTCCATTAATAAAAAAGAACAAGTATTTTGTTGTTGTTTTACTGTATTTACTGTATTTTATTTTGTTGAGACAAGGTTTAATTCTGTAGCTCAAGCTGTCCTGAAATTTATAAGGTAACTGAAGCTGACCTTGAACCTGTGGACATAGGAAGAGCAAGTCAAATTTGGACTAGTCTGATCTTCTTAATACATTTTGGCTATTTTTTTTTCTCTCAAGACAGGGTTTCTCTGTGTAGATATGTCTATGCTGGAACTCACTCTGTTGGCCAGGCTGGTCTCAAACTCACACAGATCTGCCTGTCTCTGCTTCCCGAGTGCTGGGATGAAAGGCGTGTGTTGCGACCACCCAGATCATTTTGGCTAGTTTTTGAGAACATTATTGTTAGGGTCTGAATCTGAAGTATCTCTTGCAGATTTATATTTTGAATGCTTGTTCTCCAGCCGGTGGATTTGGGAGGCAGTGGGATTTTCAGATGGGGCCTTAACAATAGGTGATGGTGCATATCCTGTGTTCTGGTTATATCTGCTTGCTAGGATACAGAAAGCCTTCTCTCTAGACTCGGCATCATGAATGGAGCAGCTCTCTATGGCCTCTCTGGAGTGGTGGACTGAAATCTTCTGAAACAGGGTACTCCCAAAAGCCCCCCCGCCTTTTTACTTGTCTTTCTTACTGACATGAGAGTCACTAATGATGTAATTTATCAGAATTTCTCTGCTTCTCAGATTTGGGCTATTTGAACTTTTAGTTGGGACCTTTGTAGGTTAGTGTTATTCAAATATAATGATGAAAAAGAGCTGTTCTTTAATTGTAGAACCCCTATTGCAGAGGCATGGAAGGGCCAGTAGGGTAAAACTCTAGCCTCAGGAAGGCAGGACTATCTTGAACTGTGCTGATGAGAGAGGAAGAATGCTTTTCCCTTTAGTGAGACAATGTACTTTTCCTTCCCAGAATTCCTGACCTCAGCACGATTAGGTTAGAGGGCCTCAGCCTAGCAGATGCCTCGCTTTGGGAATTACTAAAAAATAACGCAGCTTTTTCCTTTCGTCATTTATCTGTTGATTTAAAAGGCTCCCATTTAAGCACGCTTTTTGTGACACGTTGGTCTTCCTTACATTTTACTGAGGCTTCCTTCCGTGTTATGTGGTTGCTTTGTTCACTAAGTAGCTGATCCCCTTGTGAGTTAACTCAAAGGACATGGCTTTCTCTCTTCTTCTTCCTCACCTGGTCTCCCAAGCTGCTTAGATTTACTACGGCTTGTCTGGTTTGCACTTTGTATTTTAAACTCTTAATGAAGTTGCCCTTGAGCTTCCCTTAAAAAAATTTTAAAAAAAAGTTTTAAAATTTTATCCTTTGGTTAGCAACATTGAATAGACATACCCACATCAAATCTCCCTGTAAAGTGTGGATCCAGAAATGTTTAGTTTTTGTTCACCTTCTTAGAATATAAAGGATATGTTATAACAAGCTCCTAGACCTTAATAAGCATCTAGATCTTAGAGCAACTGACGCCAGGACAGAAGCACCAATTAGGCCTTGGAATCCAGTAGGTAGGCAAAATGCCAAAATGGGGATAAAGGCCAAGCCAAAGATTCCAGGATGTGGCTGGGAAAGTCCTGGAATAAAAAGTCCCTAAATGTTCCAACCTGGCTTTGTGGCTTCGGTAGTTCTACTTCCTGATTGACTATTCTTCCTAGTCAAAGTGTGTCAACAAGGCTGTGGTTCTGTGTATAAAAGGCAAGAGCTTTAAGGCTTCGTTCGGGCTGAGGATTTGAGCTAGTTCTTCGTGCAGCTATGGGCTAGCAAATGAATACTTTCTATTGATTGATCGATTGCTTGATTGATCAATTGACTCATTGATTATTTATTAATTGCTTGGTTGATAAATTGACTCATTGATTATTGATTGATTGGCTGGTTGGTTGATTGCATATGAGTACACCATCATTGCTCTCTTCAGACRCAGAAGAGGACATCAGACCCCATTACAGGTGGTTGTGAGCCACCATGTGGTTGCTGGGAATTGAACTCAGGACCACTGGAAGAGCAGTTGGTGCTCTTAACCACTGAGTGAGCCATCTATTCAGTTCAAATGAAGACTTTTTTTTTCCAGCTTCCAGCTTTAAAAGTATCTATGTGGTTGTCTCTGGGCAGTTACCATGTTGCATTAACATAACAATTAAATCAGGCCAGAATGATCTCCACCTTGGGCAGAGCTAATTCATGTGTTTATGTGGCAGGCACATATCCTAGAAAGAGGCTTCACTCCATCCTCCCGGGTAGTTCCAGGGCCTTCCTACCTTCCTCAACTCTCCCGACTCTTATGGTACTTTCCGGCTGGGGCCTGAAGCTCCATTCAGTGCTGAGCTTTTGGAAGTAGTATATAGCATGATTTCGGGGAAGTGTGAAGGCTCTTTACCTTGAGTGAGCCTTTGTTTCTTGCTTGATGTGAGGGCCCAGAGAGTCCTGTGGGACAGAGATTGCAGCAGCTGTGTCTGGACTTGTAATTTCTCTGCATTTTTCAGGTCTTCAGGAATTTTCACCCATGGTAGGATACCAGACACCTTTACAAGTCTGGAGGAGTCCCATCTCAGTCCCTCCCTCCAATCAGTCCCAGGGGAAGAGAGTAGGCCAGGCTTCTGTTTGAATCCATTCTTAATCTCATTTACTAATGAGGCTATAAACTCCAAGAGAGGTCTTCAGTTTCCATGGTAACAGCTACAACATATCATTTTCCTTTGTTATTTTTCCAGGGAGCTCACAACCTACTGCCTTTTTCTAATTGATGAGACCACACACATTTGTAGTACCAGTTGATTTTTTGTGAGACACAGAGTTCTGAAAAATAACTTTTGGGGGATGCTGGAAGAAAGGTTCCAGGCATTTTGTGTTTAGCATAAGCATCCTCCTGGTAATAATTAGGAACTGTCTCCCCCAGTATCAGTCATGCCCCAGCAGAAGCACAGATTTCAAGTGGTCCATTCTCTTTATGCATATGTTAATTGAATTTAATAAAACTCAGGAACAAGCAGAGACGGGAAGACTGGAAATAACCTGTCATGTGGTACACTAGAATGGCGAGAGAAATTACACAGAGACTTTATAGAAATTACTCATATGCCTTTTTCATAATCCCCATAATAAATGTTATTATATGCTTTTACAGCTGAGGAAAGAGAGGCTCAGAGGGTTTTGCCATCCATTTACTGTTCCATACCCAGTTAAAGTAGCACAACTGAGATTCGATACTGGTAGGCTGTGCAGGCTTCTGACCCAACCCATATTCTTTATCCAGAAGAAGCCATTTAAAATCAGTTTCTTTACCTCTCTAAACCAGTAATGATTCTTTTCTTTATTTCCCACAGGGATGCCTACTGTTTCTTGATACTTGAATGACTACTTTCTGTCATGCATCCAGGACATTTTCCAAACTATCAATTGCTTACCACCCACAGGAGTGGAGGAGTCTCTGAAAGGGCGAATGGCAGCTGCTTTCGGTTTACTGCCTGCCACTAGCACTCCCTGGGGAACTTTTAAAATGTTGGTGTCTGCTTCCCTATTCTGGAAATTCTGGTGTAACTCATCTGGGGCATGGTAAGGACATTGAGAGATTTTTGGTTCCACCTTAAGCGATGTTTTATGCACAGCCATGCTGGGGACACGTAAAACAGACACATAAATATTTGCATAGAGAAGTAACACAGATGAGTTGATGCCAGTTACTAATCTGGAGAATTTACTTCGTGAAAAGAGCTGCTGAATCAAGAATTGTTTTCAGATGGAACCCGAGCACGTTAAAACTTGCTCATGTCTCCTATTTAAAGGATGTTTGCAGTCAGTCGGGGGTTGTGCTGGAAACCTGTACTTATTTCACTAGTTAGGTTACTGAGTATTTCCCACTTAATATGTAAAACTCATAATCCTTGTAGAAACTGTGGTGGTCTCGCATCACATTCCCGAACAGATTTAATTATTCTACTAGAAAACCACATTATCAAAACAGCGTGAAATATCCTCAAATCAGTATCTTAAATCATTTTATGAATACTTAAAATAAAACCTTTTTATATTTGCTTCTCTTGTCCCTAACCCTGTTGAAGTCTCACAGAGTGAATCTCAGCAGTCTCTCAGTGCTGCCACAATATTCCTTAATTTTGGAAATTAGCTTTCTGAAGTATGAAAAGTAGAAGAAAAAAAAGACCTTGTTAGTTTTGTTCTAGAAACAATGTTTTATAATCTTGCTTTAAAAGAAAATGTTAAAGTGACAGAGGAGAAAGTGTCAATGACTATAGGCTATAAATAGTACCAAGTTGTCAGGTGTTGACACCAAGAGGATGTGGGAAACCAAGATGCACTGAGATGTGGCAGAGCTTGTGAAATTTAACAACATACAGATAGTATGACAGTGGCAGTCTTGTTGAAGCCTCCCCATACTAGAGTTTAGACATCATTGCCTTTCCTACCCTATCCATATAGATGGAAGAATTAGCAGGTTTCAGGCATTAAAAATTAGACTGAATCAGAATGCAGAACTCCAGTAGTAACCACGAGATGCCATTGCTTTATTTGCAAGGGTGATGTTTTCAGTTGGAGTACTAAGAGAATGGTTATGTAAGAGTATACATACACACATGGATAGAGACACACATCCCACACATCTCAAGTCAATCCTCAGGGTGAGGTATCAAGTTGATAAATTTGTGCTTAGATAGTTCATTTGGTGAATTATGATTAGCTGGAGGAAGTATTTGCCAAGCAGAATATGAACCTGAGATTCTGGAGAAAGTTCAGAGCTGGAAAGATTATGGTATCAAATCCACAGAGGTGGTATAAAATCATGATGGCTAAAATGAAGGAGGAAATAAAAATCAAGAGGTTTTAACACTGTGTACTATGTGTGCATCTAACCATTTTGTGAAGCAGATGGCGCACAAGCTGATTACACAGAGACAGTAATACAAAAGAGAGAACATATCACTGAAACCCATGGAAGAAAATGTGTCAAATCTTGATTAGCAGTACCAGCTATAGCTGATACTATAAACTATGCAATACACTATGGTATTACTGAAGAGATGGTGGGCATGGCTACTAGGAAGTCATTAATGGTCTTCTTAGGAATGACTTTAATATTATCTTTGGGCTGAGATAAAGTCTGTGTGAGCTCATTATGGAAAGAAAAGTGTTTAGAGGAAGTATTGTTTTTTAAATGCTTCCTATGGGCCACTCACTGTATTTTAAAATGAGAACAGTCTTACTTGGAGACTCAGCGTTCTCAAGGGGACACAGAGAAAAAGGAAAGGAGAGAGCCTCCAATTCAGTAAAAGCTTTACATGTATTTCAGCGAACAATAGCCCAAGTAGACAAAACTAAACAAAACCGACAAAGACGTCTCTTTAAAGAGATCAACAGAAAGGGTAAAATTCTTTTTTTTTTATTTTTTATTGGATATATTCTTTATTTACATTTCATTTCCCTTTTTCCTGGTTTTCCCGCCCCCTCAATGTCCCATATGTCTTTTTACCTCTCTTCCCCCCCCTCGTTCCCCTATTCACCCCTTCTCATTTTCCTGTTTTGGTATTCTCCTACACTGCTGCATTGGGCCTTTCCAGAACCTGGGTCCACTCTTTCCTTCTTGTCGGACAGCATTTGGTAGATGGATTGTGTCTTTGGTGTTCCAAGATTCTAGGTTAATATCCACTTATCAGTGAGTGCATGCCTAAATTCTAACAAGGGCAATTAAGAATATAAAGGATGAGACTACATTAGCAGGATCATCAATGAATGGGTCTCCATGCACATCATATCACACCAGCAGGGTGATAGGAGAGTATTAGGAAGAGAAGTGAGCAAATTAGGTAATGTCTCTGGGAAAGTCTCAGTGCTGTTTTCCTCAGACTGGGAGCAAGAAGAGATGCTTGTCCCTACTGCATGCTGTAGATGTTGGGGAAACACACGATGAATAGACAAAGATAAAATTGTCTGTATTCATGGACGACATATGCACTTATACTGGAACTCTATAAAAGTCAGAAGAGTGACTTAGAATTGGTGAATTTTACCACAAGTTAGGACCGATGGTTAGAAAGACCAAATTTACTGTCCTGTACTAGCATCTAATAACTGATAAAACACAATTGAAAAAGTCTTATCTGAGGACACTAACAACATAAAGCAGTTGGAAATCAATTTGAGAAAACATATGCAGACCATCTGCTTTGAAAAGTATAGAACATGATAGAGAATTTAAGGAAGACCTAAAAAAAATGGAGAGACATGATTTTGAGGACTGAGTGAAAGATGAAGATGTCAGTTATTCCAAAACTTATTTCTAGTGTCAATATAGTCCCATAAGAGAGATTATTTTTAGAAATTGGCAAGTGGCTCTGAAACATAAATGAAGAGACAAACCTATTTTTAAAAGAACATAGCTTCAGAATATATAGTTTGATTCTAAGACTTGCCCTAGAGTTATTGAAATGAGGGCAGTTTGGCATTGGTGAGAACATAAATATGTGAACTATGTTTTATTAGAGACATATACATGGTTATTTTAGAGAGTCTAGAAATACAGCCATGATTGTTTTTATTTTACTTTTTGAAGCTATTAAGGTAATCTGCAAGGGACTAGAAACTCTTTCAAACACYTGGATATTTATGCTAAAGCATGAGTGCTGGCCCTTCAGGTACATGGACACAAGTGTCATATCAATGATGTGTGTGGAACTAAGTCCAAACTGCAACGCATCTTACATAAAACAGAGAAGAAAGTACTAGTCACTTCAGGCAAAACAGAGCTTCCTCAGGCTAAAAACGACAAAACACAGAAGGGGAAAAATGAGGAAATTGAATGTATTTTCACCAAAGATTTCATCCTTTGATCTCAGAAAAAAAATTATGATCAAGGTAGAAGAGGCTAAGCTACAGAATGGGAGGTAATCGTTATAGCATATTAATGATAAAGTAGTTTTAGCTAGAGTAGGCACAGGTCTTACACAAGTCAAAACTAAGGAGATGAACGACATTTTTAAATGCAAAATTCCAACTGATATTTTATAGAAGAAAATACTTGACCAGCAAAATCTCAATGAATATGGTTACCATCAAGGTTACCATGAAAATCTAACAAAATGGTAAAAAAGGCCATCTATACATTAAAATGGCTACTATAAAAATATAAAATTTAGTTATAATATAGAACAATTGTAATTCTCATGTGCCATTAATGGAGGTATAAAATGTTAATTGTATTGGAAAAATGACTCAGCAGTGTGAAGTAAAAGATTAAGGTTGTGGGTGTGGCTTAGAGCATTTGTGTAGCATGCTCAAGGCCCTTGGTTTGATCAAGCACCTCAGAAGACCCGACCTTTCAAATTCCAGGCCTTTTCTAATGAGAAATAGAAATGCATGCTGACACAGAGCCATACACATACGTATGCCAAATGTATTTGACTCATGATCATCTCAGGATATAAATAGCCAAGATATGTGTCCATAGACGAATGGATAAACCTGCTCTGTTGCTCACAGAGTTAAATGGCGCTCATCAATATGCAAACAGCAAGCAGATCCCAGCAACAGGGATGAATCTCAAAAATCGTTATTGAATAAGAGCCTATAGGCATAATGTAGGTATTTTGTCTTATAATATTAGTACAAAATGCCGACTCATTAAGGTGTCACAAAGTTGATTAGCTGCTGCCTGTGGGGACAAGAGGAAAAAAGACATGAGAAATCTTTTGAATTCATGTGTCTTTTGATGCTGATTATGGCTTCAACAGGGGACACAGCCATCAAAACCAAAGTTTTTTTTTTTTTTTTTTTTTTTTTTTTTTTTTTTTTTTTTTTTTTTTTGCATTTTAGAACACTGTGCCCTATTCAATTTAGTCCTTAATAAGATAGATGAAGAAAATCCTCCCTTAACACATACAAAGGCATATGTTAATAACGGAGACAAAGTTGAGGAACCACAACCCAGTAGAATCACCCAGAAGAACAAACAACTAAACAAGAACTAGTTTCCGAAAGTTTTGAGAGACTGAAGATGTAAAAGCACCAGATGTAGTGTGGAACGGAGTCTCAAAAACAAAGTTTCATTTCTCTTGGGAACACAATCGGTGTATAATTAAAAAAAAAAGTTTGTGTAACACAGAGAAAGGTGATATCTGAGTTTGTCACCAGATAGCTTTGATCACAGGCCTCAGAAGCAAGCTCCAGGTAGGACACCCAGCAACTCAGATAGGAACCTACCCCTGGACACGCCTTTGCAATGCTGGTTTAACTAACCCCAAGGGGGTATTCATGAGGCTAGTAAGCCAGACCCAAGTTGTGGGCCCTCACTGTCAAAGCTCATCCCAAGGAAGCCATTCAGAAATTGGAACTTTGGGAATGGGCTCCAGAATCTGTCAATCATGCTCCCCAAACATGGCTTCTCTCTCCTCTGTGTTGACACCCATCAGCCCAAAGACTTGAGTAACTGTTGGACTTGAAGCACTGTTGCTGGGTTCACTGTCCCGTTTCTCCATGCTAGCTGATGGCCACTGCTGACAAGGGCTTTCTGTACCTTCATCAGTGTCAACCTTCAAGTCTGTCACAGCTGAAGGACTTCACAGTGGACATGGATCAAGCATGGAAGTTTCTGATGCATCCTCATCAAGCATCCTCAGTGAGGATTCTCTAGTGGAATCCTATAGCAGTGTGTGTGTGCCTGAACAACTGTTTTCTGCTTGGTGAGATGTAAGTGGTGTTTATGTTAGTGTAGCATTATAAGGAATGTTCCTGTGATAAACTGAGCACTTTTGAGAGACAAATCCTGTGCGCATCCTAATTGCCCAGGGCGTTACTGCTCACAGGCCGTGTTCTATGCAACTGCTTCAAAAATTTGACTCTTCTGTTAATGATAGATGACTCAAGGTTGAACATTCAATTCTCTCAGTATCTAAGTTTAAAGGTTCCCTATGTGTCAATATCAGCATTTAAAATGTTCTTTTCATACATCCATTGGTTATTTTTATAACAGAAATATAAACATGATTAAAAATAAACAAATGTTGTTGCCACCCTACTGTGGTGAAATAATAACATTTTTTAGGTCCCAAGCACTTAGATTTCTCTTGCCTTGTGCTTCTGAATTTCAGCTTTCATATTATTGAGCTTGATAACATTTTAACTCAGTTTCAAATTATTTTCACTAGACTAAGGTGATTTTATTTTTATATAATTATCTATCTATCTATCTATCTATCTATCTATCTATCTATCTATCTATCTATCTATCTACATACAGGGTTTCTTCCCTGTGTAGCCCTAGCTGTCCTAGAACTAGCTCTGTAGACCAGCTGCCCTCGAACTCAGAGATCTGCCTGCCTCTGACTCCAGAGTGTTGGCATTAAAGGTGCATATCATGCTAGGCATGAGTTGGTTGATTTTAGAAACTGTAAATCAAACCAAAAATTATGGCTGTGAAAATATTTTTTTTGCACCACCAATTGACAGTGCATGCATGAATTTTTCCTTCTTTTCTTTCTTTCTCTTTTGTAATTTCAGTTTTTCTTCTGAAACCGGATTCCCTATGTTTTACTTACAAAATTTATTATATGATAACTTCATGTATCGGGACATATCTATCTAAACAAGTTCTTGTGTCTTAATCATTTTGTTCCTGCAGTGAAAAAAAACCTATGAATTACACATCTACTAGCTTCAGTTGGGAACATTTGTTCTTTAAGTTTGCTGCAGATTGTTTCTATGGGCCTTCCAGTAACTGCCTCTAAGGCTTGGTTATATGGTTTCTGAGAACCTGTATTTTCATATAAGTAACTGCTGATTTTGGTGGAGAATATACTCAAATAATAAAGGAAACACACGTGAGAGGCAATTTGTATGTATAACTAGAAATCTCCTCTGTTGGTATTTGCACAGGATAGTTAGCAAATTTTGAAGATGCTCAGGCCATGTATTTCAAATAAGTGCTTGTCAATAAACCAAGCACATTCTTCCAACTTCAAAGCACTGCTATATTTCTTATGTACTTAGTACAATATAATGTTATGGAATGGATATTACATTGCATTGTTTAGGTAATAAAATAAGAAGAAAAGCCTGTATATGTTTGGTACAGATTCGATTTTTTTCTATGTGGCTGAATGAATCCATGGGGATGTATGATTTCCAATTCTATAGTGCAACCACACACCACACACACACACCACACACACACACACACAAGTGGTGTGCCCTAGTTTCATTCCTGTTTGTGTGATAAAACATCCTGACCAACAGTAACTTAAGGGTAGAAAGGGTTTATTTTAGTTGACAAGTCCAGGCTCTAAGGGGAGACATCAAGGTGGCAGGAATTTGAGAGAACTGGTCAAACTCACAGCTAAGCGCAGAAGGAAAATGAATACAACCTGTCTGTCTGCTTGTTCTCCACTTGGTTTCTCCACTCTTAGATCATTCAGGATCCCATGCCTGGGAATGGTGTCACTCACAGTGGGACCGGTCTTCTCACACCAATTAACCTAATTAAGGCAGTCCTGAACAGGTGCAGTCACAGGCTAATCCAGTGTAGACAATCCTTCATGGAGACTCTCTTCCTGGTTATTGATTCTAGGTTGTGTGTCATCTTGGCAATTAAAACTATCAGATGGTGCTTGACTCTGAAGAAAGTAATTGGAATTGAGAAGAGATGTGGTGATCATCCATTTTCACTCTCCTTCCTTTTGCTTTATGTTGATTATAAGTCTCTAGAGCAATTCTTGGTAACTGACTCTTTTTCTGCGTCATACTTTTTTTTTTTAAAAGAAGTTCATCAGAGAATGCATGAAAAATGTAAAATATTCGAAAGAAATTTTCATTTGGAATTATTAGTGAAGCTAGAGAGATGGCTCAGTGAGTAAGAGCTTGTAGTCTGTAAACACACAGATCCAAATTAAAAGCTGCATCACTATTAACAATCTGGACATGGGTGAGTGTGTGTAACCTCAACATTGGGGTTGAAGGCAGTTCGGTCCTGAGCACTTTGTGATCACCCTTATCTAACTTAAATGGGGAGCTTCTGATTTAAAAAGCCCCTGTCTCAAGGCAAGAAAGCAGACAGCAATAGAGGAAGACACACAATGTTCTATTCTGCTATTCGTGTGAGCTCACATGTACTTGTTCCTGCACATTCATGTGCATACATGCATGAAGCACCAACATATGTACATGAGCGCACACACACATTAACAAATAAATATAAAAGGAAGTACTATTAGTAATAGCAGCTACAAAGTATGAGTTGGAGTCTCAAGAAAATGGTCATTTTAGAATTTAAGCCCTTGCTTTGTATGCCCAGCTCGCTGAAAAGGACAACTCTAACTCTGTCATAGACAGATGTTGGCAAATTGGCTAAAGTAGTACATCTTAATATCTGAGTGCCTTTGCCAGCACAAACTTCAAAATGTTGTTTCTCTTGATGTTATAAATAATATGACTTAGGTACTAGGCTGCCTGTCTTAGATATAAGTTATCTATGATGCTTTTAGTCTAAACTCAGGAGATTGTTGTGTGAATTGATTTCTCTTACCACCAATAGTAGTAGAGTAGGAATATAAACAATATATAGGATATAGATTTTTCCAGATCAGGGCTTCCCTGGTTAGGGGGGACTGAAAACAGTGGGGGTTTATGAAGCTATAACTTACACGGGTGATTCTTAGGTCACTCTGGAAGAAAGTGAAATCAGAAGCATCTTGATGAAATGAAAACCAAGAGTAGGCTATTTATGAATGAAAAGGTGAAAAGAGGAGCGGAAATATGGGTCAGAGGACCAGCTGTTGGAATTAGGATTTCCAGTGGTTTGGATTGGATCAATCAATATGAGAAATGTGTGGTGGGATTTGTGGGAGTTGATCTCAAGAACTCAAACAAGCATTGTTCTTATTGGGTACAATGAGGTTGGAGTGCTTTATGTTTGCAAATCTATAGGACTTTGACAAAAAAAGAGAAAAAGTCTCACCTTAAAAAGTCTGTGACCCCTCACTAGGGTAGAACCCGCTACTGTTATTTTGCTCAATGGTCATGCTATTAAATTGCCATCTAAGTGTTTATCCTTATACCTGCAAACTTAAGCTGCTCTCAGCCTTGGTTGGAGAAAGTTCCTTTGCAGTGTGTAGCAGCCAATGAAAAGATGGATAACTGCTCAAAGGGCTGAGGTCAAGAGACAGGGTGCTTAGCCTTCAACAACATCTACAAGACTGGGGGTGCATTGTGGGAGAATAAAAGGAAAGATTGTAAGAGTTGAAAGATGTAAGGAATGCTATGAAATGCTGCCTGCTGGACACGGCATGGCTATCACAGACCTGAAGTTATAGCAGGGGTAGTTTCCTACTTAAGACCTTCACGAGCTCAAGCCAGTCAAAAGTCCACCACAGACAAGAAGTTATTGGCAGTACAAGGCTGTGGTGAGAAAAAGAATCATTCCTTTTTTGAGAATTTGACCTCTGGTAGGTTTCCCAAGCCCCAATGGACGGCCCTATACTCATCTGGATAAAATTAAATGGGCTTTCTAAATTATTTTTAAAAAGGCATAAATATTTCATGTTGGGGCATGTTTTTTCATAGAGAGGCATGTTGGAGGATTAGAGAGAAAGTTGGAGTTGGGAAAGGGGCTATATTTCATTGTATTCCTGTATGAAATTCTCAGAAATAAAGAAAAAAATTATGTTGGGCAGTGGTGGCACACACCTTTAATCTCAGCACATGGGAGGCAGAGGTAGGTGGATTTCTGAGTTCGAGACCAGCCTGGTCTACAGAGTGAGTTCCAGGATAGCCAAGGCTACACAGAGAAACCCTGTCTCAAAAAACCAAACCAAAAAAAAATTATGACTGCCAAATGTAGTATCACTGTCTCAGTCAGGGTTTCTATTCCTGCACAAACATCATGACAAAGAAGCAAGTTGGGGAGGAAAGGGTTTATTCAGCTTACACTTCCACATTTGCTGTTCATAAGCAAAGGAAGTCAAGACTGGAACTCAAGCAGGGCAGGAAGCAGGAGTTGATGCAGAGGCCATGGAGGGATGTTCCTTACTGGCTTGCTCCCCCTGGCTTGCTCAGCCTGCTCTCTTATAGAACCCAAGAATACCAGTCCAGGGATGGCACCACCCACAATAGCCCCTCCCCCTTGATCAGTAATTGAGAAAATGCCTTACAGCTGGATCTCATGAAGGCATTTCCTCAAGGAAGGCTCCTTTCTCTGTGATAACTCCAGCTTGTGTCAAGTTGACACACAAAGCCAGCCAGTACAATCACAAACTGCGATACTGTGATCTTCAGGAAAGGTGAATCAGGTGGTGTGGGTTTCAACGAAGGAGTTTTGAAGTCACAGTGTGAAAATAAAGTCTCGATGCGGACAGAGGAAAACAAGGAGAATGTCGTTTGGCGTTCCAGAATGCCCGAGTCACAGAAGAGAGGTGCCTATAACTCTCACTGGCCTCTATAAGCTGTCTTGAGACTTTCCCCTTCCCAGTTGCAGTTTGTTCCCTGAGAATCCGTAATGGCCTTGAAGGAACCTGGCAGTCCTTCACAGAGCAGATCTTCCTGAAAGAGTCCTTTCCTGAAGCCTGGAATTATATCCCCAAATGACCTCCTTTTCTCAAGATGTAGATGCATCGCATCGTTTGAAGCTGCTTTTAGTAAGTGATTGAGCTGTCAGAGGTAGAGGCACTTAGGTGATGAATCATCCCCTAAGTAATTAGAATGGAATTATTTGGAGGGCAGTGTTAATAATGGCCCTATAAAGGATATTTAGTCTCCATGTGGTGTGATCAGCTGTGTGTGTGTGTATCCACAAAAGGTTTTCTTTTTGGTTTTGTTTTGTTTTGTTTTTTTGTCTCTGAAGGACAAATATATTCACACATTCTATTAAGCTGTGAATCTGACTTGAAAATTCTCTTTGAAAATTGCTGTTTTCCAAACCTAAGTTGTGTGGAGATAGAAAGTCTTGAAATCTAAAAAGAAAAACAAAAACAAAAACAAAAAACCCCTATGTTTTCTTTTACAGATCTTAGTAAATTTACTCAGTGTTAAGTTTGAGAGTTTAACATCACGGAAAGGGTTGATATTATGGTTGACTTAGTAATTATTTAAGCAAAGTCTGAAGTCTGACTATTGGTACTGCTCCTGACAAGCACGCAACATTAAAAATTAAATTCTTTCTGTAATAGTACCCAAATAGTGATATGAAAAGAATTTATATATATAAAATACTGGCTTCCAAGGGAATGAAATACAACTCCTTTAAATTCACACCTTCCTTGGGTATTCGAATTTTTGCATAAATAAATCTAATGAATAAGTAATTTGGACAAAGACACAAATTCTAGGTTACAATGCAATATCCTGGATCATCTTTATTTTAGTAACGAGTTCCTTATTAAGGAAGCATCAAACAACTTTTTGGCCTTTCAATTTTATTTGGATTACAGCAAGTCTTATTACCACCAACCATACAACTCTGAAATTTGGAGGCAGAGATGCAAAAAATGAATGAATGAGTGAAACTGGTCCCACATAACTTAACGTTGAACCTTTAAAATGGAAGGTCAGAGCTGGAAAGATGGTTCAGTGGTCAAGAGCACAAGAAGAAGGGAGGAGAGGGCCGTGGTCCTGAAAAGACTTGATCCAGTATTGTAGGGGAGTACCAGAACAGAGAAATGGGAGGGGGGTGATTGGGGAATGGGCAGAGGGAAGGGGACTTAGGGGACATATGGTGAGGGGGGAACTGGGAAAGGGGAAAGCATTTGGAATGTAAACAAAGAATATAGAAAATAATAAAAAAAAAGAAAATTAACGATCAAAAAAAAAAAAAAAAAAAAAAAAAAAAAAAAAGAAAAAAGAGCACTTGTCTCTCCACTAAAAGACTTGGATTTGATTCCCAGCACTCACAAGGCAACTAACAACCATCTGTAACTCCAGTTTCAAGGGATCAATTCCTTTTTTTTTTTTTGGCCTCTGAAGGCACCAAACATGTTGTGGTACACAGGCATAGATGCAGGTAAAACACCAATACATATAAAAGAAAAGGAAATAAATATATAAAATAGTTAAAAAATAGAACATCACCTAGATTTACTCTCTCTCATTACTCTAGGACGATTACACGTCTATGTTTTATATATTTTTTTTAGTTTGCAATTTCCCCTGATTTTAATAGGATTATTTTATTACATGTGTAAGTATTCTGCCTGCATGCATGTGGCACACCACATGTGTGCCCAGTAACCATGGAGATAAGAAGAGGGTTTTGGATTTCCTGGAACTAGAGTCCCAGATGGTTGTGAGCTGTTGCGTGAGGCTACAAATGGAACAAGTGCCCCTAACAGCTAATCTCTCTCTTCAGCCCTACAGAGTGTGATTGTTTTTTTCAGGGACATAAAGATCGACAAATAATTGTGATATCGGGTACAAATCTTCATTTTGACAAAACCTTACATCTGCATGACTTAGTAAAAATTTATGGATAGCAGAGATGGCTGTTTACAAATAGCTTCCAAGATGACTCAGCAGGTGAAGCCTTTGGCTGTCTAGGCCTTGTGATCTGAGTGCCCCTTCTGGGACTCAGAAGAGAAAGGACAGAACCAGCTGCACAGTGCTGTCCCCTGACTACCTCTTTGTACTCTGTGGCATGCGCATCCACACAGATAGCGTGCACACACACACACACACACACACCCACACCCACATACCACACACACAGACACACACACACACATACACACACCACACACACACACACACACACACACACACACACACACCACACACCACACACACACACGTAAATAAGTAAACAAAATATCAAAATATCACATTTGATTTTAACATTCTCAAACCTCGCACTAAGCCGAATTTCATTTGTTATTTGTCCTACATCGGTTTTATTTTATATGGATTTTATTGGAGGCAGGCATTGACTTTTTTATTTTTATTTTATTTTTTATTTTTTTTATTTTTTTTTGGTTTTTCGAGACAGGGTTTCTCTGTGTAGTCCTGGCTATCCTGGAACTCACTCTGTAGACCAGGCTGACCTCGAACTCAGAAATCTGCCTGCCTCTGCCTCCCAAGTGCTGGGATTACAGGTGTGTGCCACCATGCCCGGCTAGGCATTGACAATTATTTGATTATTTAATTTATTTAATTATTATTTAATTAATTACTTGATTATTAATCAAGTGCCATAGTACCTATACTTATTGTAACATAATAATAATGCTAATGCAAATGTGTGTGGGATGTTTTCAAACAACTACGTGATGCCAACGTTTAATTTTCACGTATGTTAGCTTAATTAATCTTTTTCAAAATTCTAGGTCATAGTATGATGGTTAATCTTCGTTGTCAACTGGATGTGGAATCTCCTTGGAGACATACCTTTGGGCTTGCTTGTCTGTGGGGACATTCCCAGAGAGATTTAATGGAGGAAGGCAGACTCACCCTTGATGTGAACAGCACCACAGCACCATCCCACGGGCTGGGCCTGAACTGAACAAAGGAACAATGGAGAGAGTACGTTACTTGCCAGCAGTTATGTCTTCGGCTTTCTGCCTGAAGATAGGATGTGACGAGCCGGCTCACGCTCCTGTCGCTATGCCTGCCTGCAGTGTGGGATCATCCCCTCAGTGCTCGTGCCAAATCAACCCTCTTTCCATAAGATGCTTTGACCGGTTTTCTCACAGCAAAGACGAAGTAATATAGTGTGTAGATGTTGTCCGCTGGTATTAGACAAACATAAACATCTTTAACAGGAGGTAGCAAGCGTTGGCTTTTCTAGCTTCAACATTTAATTGAAAACAATGAAAGAAAATGACATTTGTTTATTTATTTTGCATATGCATGGGCATAAGAGCACCACGGTGCCAGTGGGGGTAGAGGTCCAGGATAACTTTTGGTAGCTGGTTCTCTTTTTCTACCATGTGGGTTCTGGAGACCAAATTCAAACTGTTAGGCTTGGAGGAAAGTCTCCTGGTCCAATGGGCTATTCTATCAACACCCAAAGTTAAGGTAAACAATTTAAAATTATTTTACGTGTACACTCATGAACATGAGTGAATAGAGACATTTTTCCTCCGCATGTACGTCTATGCACCATGTGCGTCACCGATATCCTCAGGCCAGAAGAGGGCACCGAATCGTCTGGGATTCGAGTTACAGACAGTTGTGAGTTACCTTGTGGGTGCTCGAAATTGAACCTGAGTTCTCTGGGAAGAGCAGCCAGTGCTCTTCACCAGTGAGTCATTTCTCTAGCCCCTTAAATTCAGTTTTTAAATGTTGTGCTCTAAAGTCTTTTTTAAAATAATGTTTATTCTTTTCACAGTATGGTTATGCTAACACAAATATTTCTTGTTCTCAAAATTATTTCATACAATAGCATCTCTGGAAATTGTTATAATTGTTATAATTCACTATAGAAGGCAATTATAAATAGTTAGGCGTGGACTTGAAGAGGCAGGGAGAACTCTTGTGAGTTTGAGGCCAGCATGGTCTATGTAGTAAATTCCACTTTAGTCAGGACTAGAGAGGCTCTGTCTCTACCCCTGTATTAAAAACAAACCTGAAAACAACACCCCCCCAAAAACTCAGAAAAAAACAGAAAGAAAGAAAGAAAAATGAAAGAGAACAGAAAGAAAATTGTCAATTTCCTTTTAGCTTTGCAATTATAGTTTAAGATTCTCATAGAATAGATTCGTTTGTTAATAACATGGAAGACTCATCTGAAAAAAACTTGTATACCATAGTGTTATCTCAGATTATGTACTCAAACTACTCCCCCATTATTTTAAAGATAAATTGAGAGTAAAATATCTTCACTTATCATTTCCTTCCTGTAGTTAAAATTCCAGATTAATCTCAATGAATGACATGGAGACAACATGATGTCATTTGCAGCACTGTAAATGCAGAGGTAACCGTGCAGGGTGGAGCTGCACTCAGTCTTGAGATGGCTTGTCCAAGGCTAGCTACGGCTTCATCCTCAGCCACTTCAGATAAAGAAAACATATCTACATCTACATCTATATCTACATCTATATAGATATTTGTCACTTGATATCCAGTGGAAACATATGCCAATAATATCATTATCAAGTTGAAGACACTACAAAAATGCCATTGTACACTTATTGAATGTTTCTGTGATCAAGCACTGATTGGCTGTTTAACCTATTACTGAGCAGCTTATTGGGAGTGGTAAGTCGCTTCTGCCCCCAAGTGTCACAAGAGAGTATTGCATGTAGATGTGCAGAGACCAGAATGCTAAATTTGGAGTAGGAGTCCTACTGAATGTGTGTCATGTTGTTACCATTATAAAGTAAGGCAAGAGCAGCAGTGAGTCCCAGGCACCCTAAGATGTTGGGATTATCTGTGTAATGTAGTATCATAAACTGCCAGTTTAAAAACACTGATTCGTTTTTTTAAAACTGTTAAAAAGTACTTAGAGAAATGTTTGCAAAGACAAAACATGCCCCTAGGCACAAATAACCATAATAATTTTCAATATAGCCACTTTAGTTAATAAAATAATCAGTTTATAATAGTATTTAGGGATAGAATTATTTGTTTCTTTTACCTTCCTTCCACATGAATATTTGTGTGTGTGTGTGTGTGTGTGTGTGAGAGAGAGAGAGAGAGAGAGAGAGAGAGAGAGAGAGAGAGAGAGAGAGGGAGTATGCTTGCATGTGTATATGTATATTATATCTTATTTTTTCATACAGCAGGTGTCAGGTAGTTTCAGTAAGAATGACTCCATAGTCTCATATATTTAAATACATGCTTAGGTCAGGGAGTGCTCACTATTTGAAAAGGATTAGCAGGTCTGTCCTTGTTGGAAGAAGTAGGGGCTTGCTGGAGGAAGTGTGTGTTACTCGGGGTGGGCTTTGAGGTTTCAAAAGTCTGTGCCAGACCCCATCTCTCTCCTTGGCTCCCACGCCACGCTCCCCACCATGAGGATAGTAGACAAGGCTTCTGAAATTGTAAGCAAGCTCCTGATTTAATGCCTTCTTTTATAAAAGTTGCTTTGGCCGTGGCATCTCTCTTCAGTGATATAACAGTGACAAAGACAAGGCACGTACAACTTTTATTCCACAGTGTGTATTAATACCTAGTCCTAGAAAAATGAGATGAACTTATGTTTATTCTTATCAGACAATAATCAACTCCTTTTGATTATTTCTCCGTTATAGTCACTGGGTGACAAGGCTATAAGCTTTTTATTTGCTTGTACTTCTTTAGTACTTAATTGTTTTTCTTGGAACTTAAGAACGAGGGGGCTGGAGAGATTGCTCAGTGGTTAAGAGCACTGACTGGTCTTCTGAAGGTCCTGAGTTCAAATCCCAACAACCCACATGGTGGTTTACAACCATCTGTAATGAGATCTGATGCCCTCTTTGGGGGTGTCTGATAGCTACAGTGTACTTATATACAATCAATCAATCAATCTAAAATAATAAAAAATAAAGAACAATGAAAAACAATGAAATATGACCATTTCAGTGAATAACATGTTTATAATAATAGACAGAGGCACTTCAAAATTCTAAAGAGATTATTAGAACAGATTATTTATTATGTTGAAATGATGATAATGCCCTGAGCTTAATCATAAGTTTCATTTTCCATATACAGTTAACTTTTATTAAAGTGTCAATATCTTCATAATCTATATGTATTGATATATACCAGTATTGCCCTAGATATTAATAAACATAAATAAGACCCCTTAAAGTCATATTTTATATATCTGAAGCATTTTAATGGTTATTAAAGATACTTACTGCCAAAATATAGAAACCAGAGGTCAGTAGAAGAACTATAACTACATACCTGATGCCGTCTTTTGTTGCGTGACATATTTCGGCCGGGCAGATGGGCTGTGTGTGCAGGTAAGGAAGGGAGTCCAACACTTTACCTTTTGTGGTACCTACACACATGCAGTCCACCTACACATTTATTCTGCTCTGAGATTTCCCTGCATCTTCTTTGTTTTACACAGCGCTTTGGGAAATCTTATTGCAACATTAGACAGAACCATCATTAACCATTACAGATTCTAACTCCAGTTTGTGATTAGAATCCTACTAATAGGATTCTTTTTAAATAGAAAAAAAGATAATAAAAAATTTATTTAAAAATAAATCCTGAAACCCTGTCTCGGAAAAAAAACAACAAAAATAAATAATTTTGTTTTATTTTATGGTCACATTACAGAATATATGATTTTTGTAAATGAAGAGAAGCTCCAAAATTCAGTGTATTTTATGTTATTTGCACATTATTGTTTTTTTATTGGATATATTCTTTATTTACATTTCATTTACCTTTTTCCTGGTTTCCCCGCCCCCCCAATGTCCCATATGTCTTTTTACCTCTCCTC
>BDUI01000078.1:59983-78801 GCA_002335545.1 Apodemus speciosus
TGTAGACCAGGCTGGCCTCGAACTCAGAAATCCGCCTGCCTCTGCCTCCCAAGTGCTGGGATTAAAGGTGTGCGCCACCACGCCCGGCTACCATGCAGTTTTTTTTAATCACTATTGTTCTATTGTTCTACTTGAGGTCTGGGATACTGATTCCCCCTGAAGTTCTTTATTGTTGAGAATAGTTTTAGCTATTCTGGTTTTTTGTTATTCCAGATGAATTTGATAATTGCTCTTTCTAGTTCCATGAAGAATTGAGTTGGGATTTTGATGGGGATTGCATTGAATCTGTATATTGCTTTTGGCAAGATGGCCATTTTTTCTATATTAATCCTGCCAATACATGAACATGGGAGATCTTTCCATCTTGTGATGTTTTCTTCAATTTCTTTCTTTGCTGGTGGGATTGCAAGCTGGTACAACCACTCTGGATATCAGTTTGGTGGTTCCTCAGAAAATTGGATATTGTACTACCAGAGGACTCAGCTCTACCACTCCTGTGCATAAACCCATATACCCAGAAGAATCTCCAACATGTAATAATGACACATGTTCCATTATGTTCATTGCAGCCTTATTTATAATAGCCAGAGGCTGGAAAGAACCCAGATGTTCCTCAACAGAGGAATGGATACAGAAAATGTGGTACATTTACACAATGGAATACTACTCTGCTATTAAAGACAGTGAATTCATGAAATTCTTAGGATGGAACTAGAAAATATTATCCTGAGTGAGGTAACCCAATCACAAAAGAACATACATGGTATATACTCACTGATAAGTGGATATTAGCCCAGAAGCTTGGAATACCCAAGATACAGTTCACAGACCAAGTGAAGCTCAGAGGATGGCCTTGTGTTGGTCATCAAAGGGAGGAGAAGCCCTTGGTCCTGAGAAGGCTGGATACTCCAGTATAGGGGAATGCCAGGACAGGGAAGAGGGAATGGGTGGGATGGTGAGTAGGGGGAGGGGAGTGGGATAGGGTGTTTTTGGAGGGGAAACCAGGAAAGGGGATAATATTTGAAATATAAATTAAGAAAATATCTAATATTTTTTTGCCACAATAAGTATCAATATACAATTAAAAATAAAAGGCAGAAAGGAAGAGAAGAGGCAGGTAGATAGTATCCTTTACTTGTGAATAAATGTAAGGTTATTGTTATTAACATGATTTAGAACAGAAAAGAATCATGAAAATGATCAAATAAAGACTGATGTTTACATTTTAAGAAAATGATGGCAATCTGTATTCAGGAAATGAGAAGAGATGGACTTTAATTTTCAAATGAGTTTAAAGGACACTTACACTGAAAGTTAGCAAACAGCATAGGATAGTAGCCTTGGAAGGGAGTGTGGAATAGAATATCTTTGCCTCTATGTTCATCTCCCTTACCTCTAGCTTCTGAAAGACAACATTTTTAAGGCACATTGGCAGACATATGAGGTCAAGTTCTAGCAATGAAGTGTTGATGGGACCTTCCAGGAGGAAGTACAGTATTTGTTTAATTCTCCCTTGGGGTTTTTCTTTCTTGTACTATGGGCCTGGGTACTAATAAAGAATGGCTAATCTGACAGAAGCTATTTTGACCTACATGGTCATTCTAAAGATAAAGTAATGGACTCTAGAAGGAAGAAGAGAAGGGAAGAAATAGACTTTGGAAGATACCATGGAGAAAGCATATTAGCCCTTGGTTCTAAACTCAGCTTCTTTAGAGTAAACCAAGCTTCTACCAGGTTTATGGAAATTCTGTTGTTTTAAACAGATGAACTTGCTTCAATCAACGGGAATTCTGTATCCCTAGGGACTGTGAAGTTCCGACTGTACCTAGTCAAGCTCAAAAAAAACGAAGAGAAAGCAAAAGTATGATCTGGTATACTTTCACGCATGTATCAATGAGTTGTTCCACTTAAATGCTACACAAATGAACCACATCGTGAGCATGCACCTTGCTGTTCCTTTGCCCATTGTTAGTGAGAGTCAGTGCTGTCTTAGAGATTTTGCAAATAGCACCTAGTCGGGCTTATACTATACAGAAGCATCCAGACTGGGTTATATACTATGGCAACAGACAGCATCAAAATTTCAATACCACAAAGAGACAGTTTATTATTTGTTCAATGAACACATTTCACACAAATCAACAAAGGCTCTTTTCTGTGTAATGACTTCATACCACATGCCAATTTCTTTGCATAGTAGGGAAGGTTTTAGCGACGAACTGCTTACATTTCATTTTCAAAGGCTAGTTACATGATCAGTATGTGTCCCAACGATGGGAAACTATACCTTTCCTCATTCACAGAAGCAGGAAGGAACAAGATATTGGAGAGAACTGACACCCACTATGCTGCTAAATTGCAACAGAATCTATGTGAAAAATTTCAAAACCTAGCAATGTTTTTACTTTTTGGATATGAAATTCCACATTAATTAATTTTGTTTCTTTAGCAAGGCTTCTTTACCTCCCCACCCCAAAAGGACAAAATAAAACATTTCCTGATGACAGTTTCCAGGAGCTAATCTCTTCTTAGCAGGTAAAAGGTAATTTACTTGAGAAATAAGTCTCTGCTTGAAGAGACATGCACTCAAATTTAAAGATTCATGAACACCCCCACACACGTGTATGCATCCTCTCTCCTGCAGACACTGACAGAGCATCTGCTATGTGCCATTTCGATGAGGCTCACTGAAGTCAAGGCATAGGAAAATGGAATTAAAGAGAACCAGTCGGTCCTCTAAACACTTCTAAAATCATTTCTCAGTCTATAATTTTATTCTGAATAGAGCAACTATATTACACCCTCCAAACACATTCAAACTACTAGATACTTGTTGGAAACGAATGACATAATTATGATATGGAGGTCTCTATAACATGTATCCCAGTGGGAAATGTTAAAAAAAAACCTATATATTTATAACTCTGGAGTCTAGAGACAAGCAAGATGCTGTGTGGAAATCTTACAGGAAGATGGCAGTGGCGCTGGTGGTGGGGAATTCGGAAAGTTGGTTAATCATGTGAGGATCAGAAGCTTTAGGTCTTCTGAGATGCTACAGGAATTGCTTTGACCCCCTAGCTGTGATTAGCTTTTACTTGTACCTTTGCTCTACAATGACACAAAAAGTACAGGAGGTCATTAGAAAATGGCATCCCGTTTTATAAAACCTACAGATTCTGAAGTTGGGGAACCTGGCCAACGGGACAATAAATCCATCATAAAGAATGCCTTGCCACCACCACTAACTAGGAGATTTGGCATGATCCATCTAACCACAGCAGCATTTAGACAGCATAAGAAGAGAGGCTTTAGGTCTGGGCCCAATCACATATTGATGCTGATATTTTAGCCTTTGTTGGATTTCCAATACTAGAACCCACGAAAAATACAGTAGAGCAAAGATGGGAAGCTAACTTCAGGCTGAGAATGGTTCTGCTCAGAAACCAATCATGGCGTCTCTTGACATTTTCCTTAACAGCTTTAATCACTTACCAGACCTGCCCAAGGACCAGCATTCTTCAGTGACCAGCACTTGGGTAGTCTGACCTTTCAGGTGGCTTTTCTGGATGTATTAGCTGCTTTCTGTGTTGCTGTGATAAAATACCATGACAAAAACCAATGTAAGGAGGCTGTCTTAGTTATAGTCTTACTACTGCGAAGAGACACCATAACCATGACAACTCTTACAAAGGAATGGCTTAGAGGTTCAGAGGGTCAGTCCATTATCATAGTGGGAAGCATGGTGACACACAGGCAGATATGGTGCTGGAGAAACAGCTGAGAGTTCTAAATCTGTATCCTTAGACAGTAGGAAGAGAGAGAGAGAGAGAGAGAGAGAGAGAGAGAGAGAGAGAGAGAGAGAGAACCTAACTCGAGTTTCTGAAACGTCAAAACCCATCAGAGCATCCTCTAACAAGGCCACACCTACTTCAACAAGGCCACATCTCCAGCAGCTATGACTAACACCATTAGCTGCGAGTCTACGGGGGCCATTTCATTCAAACCACCACAGAAATTACAAGGGTTTATTTTCACTTACGGTTTGAAGCAGCCCATGATAGTAGCCATCGTGTGGAGCCACAGACAGAAAGCTGGCTGATGATATTTTCAGCCACACACAGGGGGCAGTGAGAGTACAGGAAATGAGGTAAAGATATAAACCCTCAAAGCACGCCATCAGTGACACACTTCTCCAGCAAGGCTCCAACTCCTAGAGGTTCTAATAACCTTCCCTGGTGTTCAAATACGTGTGCCTATGGAGGACAGTTTTTATTTAAAATACAGTACTTTACAACTGAACTACCACTCTGCGTTCAATGTCTGACTCAGAGTCCTCTACACTGACAGGTACAGAAAGGTAAAATTGTTATTTCTATTTTACTGGATGGATTGGGTACTTCACTTCTGTATAAGTAATAAAATAAACATACATATGTAATATATATCTTTACATTTTATGAACATGTAAAGTCAATTTTAAATAAATTACAGGTTATTGGCCTTCCAAGCAATGAGAAGTAGAACAAACACTGAGAAACAGGTGACCATGATTAGGTAAGTGTGGACATTCGAGCAAGGATGAGTTGATGGAAGAGTTCTGAAGGAGGAAATTAAGCTAAGGTATGCTGTGGTCCACTGACAACTTTGATGACACAGAGGCACTGAAGGCATCTCCCCTTTGTGTCTGAGACTCAGAAATAAGTTGCTTTGCTTGCATAACATATTTGGCTTGCTTGGTGCTGCCAAAGGGCAACATTTGCCAGCTATTTATATTAATTTAGTGAAATGAAAAATTCAGAAAGCTGAAATCAGGCCACCGAAGATACAAATTAGTTCTGTTACAGAAAGCTTAATGTCAGCGCTCATTTCCTGGAGCGTGGTAAATATATCCAGTGGTTTGTTTCTCATAGCAGAATGTTGCTACAGTTTCAGAGCAAAATGGGAAACAGCTCCCTTGTGAACAGCCTGACTAGATTTCTTAGGGCAGATAAACATACACAAAAGTAAATGTTATGCCTCAGAAGTAAATTCTAAGTCAGAATTTATCAGATGCTTCTAATAGTCAAACATCTACTTTAAAAACAGAAACAGAATTTCCTTGAGGTATTAGTAATTAACTTTTCTTTTTTTCTTTTCTCTCCTCCCCTCTCCCTCTTCTCTTCTTTCTTCTTCTTTCAGTCCCTTCCTCTCTTTCATTTTTTTTTGTGGGTGTGTGTGTGGGAGAGAGACAGGAGGATGTCCCTATGTCAACCTTGACTTTCCTATGACCTCTGATTTTCCTACTTCTATGAAAAGTGCTAGGATTTCATCCACATGCTGCCATACTTAAGGACTAAACAACTTTTCTCATGGGAATCATTTCAGAAGTTAAGGAACTGTCATCATAATGAAAAAAATAGTTTGCAAATCAAAAGTATTAACGATAGGTAAACAGAAGGTTGGAGAGATGGCACCTTTGTTAAAAGCACAGAGGACCAGGGTTTGATGCCTGATCCTGACGCGTGGTGCCTCATAATTTTCTGTTACTATGATTTCAAGCTATCCTATGCCTTCTTTCCCTCTTCTAGCCTCTGTGGGCAACAGGTACTGAAGTGGTACACAGACACACCAACCGACAAAACGTGCACACATAAAACAAATGAAAAATTAAAAAAATTACAACAAGAGCAAGTAAACAGTAATGGTCTTCAACACATGCCAGCTACCATATCTAAGTAGTCTGTTTAGCAAGCCTTGCATGTAAACTTCATATTTTTAAACAAAACTATTTTTTTGATATCAAATGCCCTTTCACCAATAACTGCAATGTTAAGAAATGAGTCATATTGTAACAGCATCCTACTTTCATCTTTACAACAATCTCACGTGACATGAATTATGATTGAATTTCAAGACATACGCCAAATTACTTATGCCCCTCTTTCTGTGCTTAGAGGAAAATCATCAGGTTTAAGGGGAGGCTCTAAAGGTCATGCGACTCACCCAATGCCTCTGGTCATTTTATATTTTTGAGCCTCATTTCCTGTACCAATAACGTGTGAGGCTAGAACTGGAAGAACTAACATGAGTCACTGCTTCAACATTTCACAACCCTGAGACTTCACCCATAAGTCAACTGGTATAGATCTGCAAACAGGAGACCCTGCTTCAGCATTCCAAAGCCCTGAGATGGTACCCCCAAATCAACTGGTGCAGATCTGTAGTATTTTCTATCAATGCTCTTGTCACACTGAACTTTAGTTTGTACTTTTACTATATTTAAGACTTTTTCTGTTTCCAAGGTAAAAATTTTAAGGAGCTTTTACTTTGTCTTAGCTAAACACCCACCAACTACCTAGTCACCTACTTTCATCTATTTAACTGCCCACCTGTCATCTACTGATCTATCCCACCTACTCATTCATTCTTCAACTCATTACTAAGCCTTTAATCTGTTCCAGACTTGCAGTGATGAAGAGAACATACAATCCCATTACAGCCTACTAAGATAAGTCATGAAAAGTCCCCTATAATTATACACGTTACGAAGTTGGTTTGTGGAATAGATGGGGACATTTTCCACTAGGAAGAGTGTCAGAATGGTGTAAAATGGAATGAAAATATGGAATTTAAGAGACAAGATGATGCATGCTTAGAGTGAAAGAACATGAGGAGTGGGGAAGGAAACATGCTTGCTTCTGATTAAGTTCTGCTGCGTGCCTTGAAAGGGATTAGGGCGACAGAGGTCATAGAATTGAGCTCTGGAAATTCTTGGAAAACTGTGTTCATAAATGGTTTTATGTATTATATGAAGTATATCTAAGCTTAGGTAAAATTGTTATAGAGCATAAATGGATTGATTGATAGGTTTGAAGGTAACAAGTGAATATTTAAAAATATTTCATTGTTCGAAAATTTCATACATGTGTCTAATACATGCTGATTACTTTCCCCTTTCCTCCTTTCTACTTCCCCTCCCTTTTTATAAATGCTCCTTCATCCCTACTATTACCTTTTCAAAATTCGTGACATTTGTTTTGTGACTTATTTAACTTAGGTGGGGCATCTGGATGATCATTGGATTTGAACTGATCACTGGAGTCTCGTGAGGTCACCTGTGAGTGCACACAATGACATATAAGTTGATCCATAGCAAATAGTTCAGTTGTTATAGTTGGGATCCCTAGACCCAATCTTCAGCCATGCCTGACTATTCACAAACAATTTTTTAAATATTTATTTATTTATTATACGTAAATACACTGTAGCTGTCTTCAGACACCCCGGAAGAGGGCATCAGATCTCATTATGGATGGTTGTGAGCCACCATGTTGTGGTTGGGATTTGAATTCAGAACCTTCAGAAGAGCAGTCAGTGCTTTTGATCGCTGAGCCATCTCTCCAGCCCGACAAACAATTATTGTGTAGACACAGCACAGAGAATTCTAGCTGCTGTGAGTTTGTGATATCAATGGCTGTGTCATATGCAGAGGATGACATTTAATTTGATGTCACAGCCCTCAACATTCTCCCACCTCACAGTCTTAGAGAGAGGGTGGTGCAAATGTCTTGTTAGGAGTGCACAGTCATTCCTCCCTTATTCTCAGCATTTGTGAGGTAGTGAGGAGTATCTTCATTCACTGTCCACTGGAAAGAGGTCTCTCTGATTAAAACTAAGAGTTGTTAATATTTCCGTGGGATCTTTGTACCTATTACCATATACTAGGGTCAGGTGGTGGTAGCACATGCCTTTAATCTCAGCATTCTGGAGGTAGAGGCAGGACCTCTTAGTTCCATGCCAGCCTGGTCTACAGAGGAAGTTCTAGGACAGCCAAGCACTGTGTAGAAAAACCTTGTCTTAAAAAAAAAAAGAACAACCCCAAACCAAAACAACACCAACAGCCACTACCACCACCAACAAAATCAAAACCCAACCAAGAAACGAAAAGACATTAAGGTGTTCTCAACTTCTCAAACTATTATTTTAAATGTGTATATGTGAGTATAGGTGTCCAAGGAGGCCAGAGTATGGGATCCCCTGCATCTGGAGTTACAGGCTGTTATGAGCTGTCCAACATGGGCACTGGGAACTGAACTTGGGAACTGGAAGAAGGGTATGTGTGTGCTCTTAACCATGCTCCATGCTTTTATTTTTGAACGAAGCTTGTCTGAAATGATAACATTGATATTTGGCATAATAATTTAAAAATATTTAAAATACAATCCGTGTACTAAATTGAGAGATTTAACTGATAGAAAGAAATTGTGAATATTAAGTAAAAAAAAAAAGATTGATTAACAATGCTTATTTCAAAGTCAGGTGGTGGTGGCGCACGCCTGTAATCCCAGCACTCTGGGAGGCAGAGGCAGGCGGATTTCTGAGTTTGAGGCCAGCCTGGTCTACAGAGTGAGTTCCAGAACAGCCAGGGGTATACAGAGAAAGCCTGTCTCAAAAAAACCAGAAATCAAAAACACCAAACTAAACCAACCAACCAACCAACCAACCAACCAACCAACCAACCAAACAAACAAACAAACAAAAAACAATGGTTATTTCTCTTGGGGTGGACTCAAAAGGTGCAGTCACATATTCATATGTACACATTTATACAGCATTTAGATTTTAAGGCTATGTACTATTATTTTGATTTATAATCGCAGAAATTAAAAATATTTACATTTTAAGAAAATCTATAAAAAAAACCCACGCACAATTATTTTCAAAGGAATATGCTAAAATCAGAAATGCCAACTTAACCAAATTTTAAAGAAAGTGACCCTCCTGCCTTCTGAAATCCTCACAGCTTTTCTTGGTCTCAGCTGCATTGTGTCCAGGAAGATTTCTCTTTGCAATATAACTAGGCTGAAGCAAATTCATTAACATTCACTGTGGAGAACATTCGGTGTTATTAGCTACAGAGATAAGAACTTGGGAATCTAAAGGCATAACCTAAATCCTTAACTTAATTAAATGATGGTTATAAACAGCCACAGATATTACAAGCCAGCGTAGACAAAAGCGACTTAAGCAAAGCTCTGGTTTGTTTCATGGAAAACTGGATGCCATCTAGATCCTTTTCAGATGAACGGTTCTTTCTGCCATAGGTTGTCCTAAACTAGACAGGTAATAGAGCAGGGGACGCATTGCATTTTATCCTTACAATTTTCAGATTACAGAGTTTCAAAGTACCCCAAAAATGAAGGTAGGGAGATGTGCTCCCCCACTTTCACAACAGCACTTGTCTTATAAAAAATAAACTTCATTGGATATACTTAAGATGTTCAAGAGGATGTTGAGATAAATGCAAGTAGGTGGTTATTAAATGGAATGAATGAACATATATGCATTACCTCATATGGTTGTCTACTTTGTGGCATCACTGTCTGGAACAGCTATAATCTACTCATGTCACAGAAACTGTGAGCACACAACACTGCCCCGAACTCTAGTACTCAGTTTGTCTCAAGGTCTTTTAGACTTCTTTATCCTGTATATATGCTACTTTATATCTTTTGGTCCATATTTTCCCAGTTCCTCAAGTGCACTACTATATGTATATTGGTCTGTTTTTTTGTTTTAGTTTTTCATATTTCACGTACCATTATGATCATGCCAGATTTGATTGGCACCTCTTTTTTTGTTTGCTTGTTTGTTTTGTTTTTCGAGACTGGGTTTTTCTGTCCTGGAACTCACTCTGTAGACCAGGCTGGCTTTGAACTCAGAAATTCACTTGCCTCTGCCTTCCAAGTGCTGGGATTAGAGACGTGCACTACCACTGCACTACTACTATATTGACACATCTACTGTTCATTTTCTTGCCTTTTTAAAATCCCTGAATAATATTCCAGTATATTCTTTCACAGTTTATTCATTTACTTATAGACTTTATCTTGGCTGTTGTGAGTCAGGTAGCAATGAAATGTGGAGGATAGTTATCAATTCCTGATAACTGAATCCATTGCCTCATAGAGAATCATTATTGTAAAGGATTTTCAATTTCTTCAGGAACTTCTGCTCTGTTCCCATCATGTCTGTCTCTGTCTAATTCCTACAAGTAGTGTGCAAGGAGCCCTGTCCTCTGAATTTTCACCAACACTTCTCTCTTACTTTCTGTGTCACAGGTGCCCTATTGCTTGTGAGGTGACATGGTGACTTTGACTTTTATTTCTCTGATGATGAATTATAAGGTCTATTTTCATATACCCCTTGGCCATTTTTATAATATCTTTTAATAAATGTCTATCTACCTCCTTTGTTCATGGTTTAATTGTACTGTATATTAGCTTGATGTTGTGTTTATGAATTCTTTATACATTTTGCAAAATAATCCTTTATCAGATAATGTTGCTAGCAAACATTTATCTCAGTCAGTAGGCTGCCATTTTGTTCCATTGCTTGATTAGCTTGTCATACCAGCTTTACTTTGATATCACCCTTTTATTTATCTTGCTATACCTAAGTAATCCTTGTGCAGGACGAACAGAGATGTCAGATTTTCAAAGTAAATTACTTGTATTCACTCAGTTACCTGAATAAAGATGCAGGCAATGTTCTATCTCAGGCTGTGTGATAGAATGATATAAAGATAAATGCTTGTCCTAGTGCCTGGTAAACAGGGGACACTCAAATGCAAGAGCATAGATGTAAGTCCCACCCCAGCTCTTCAGAAGTATGTCAAGGCTTCTGCTGTTGCTACTAACAGATGCACTGAACAGGCAAAGGCTCTGGCAGTGTACATCCCGGAAGTATAATAGATTGGCTGCTGAGTAGCAGAGGGCACCCAGCTGAGGAGGACAGGGGTGTTCTCAGACAGGAGAACATTCTTTGCTTCCAGCAATGTCATCGTCCCAACATAAAGGAAATTGGCAATTCCGGTAGTTTCTCTGTCCTGTTTTTTTTTTTTTTAATAAGTATTTATAATTTAGCAATATAGGTGACATCTTAAAACTTTCTCCTTGTAAATTCATTTTTGGAAGGGCTTCAATTCATCACCACCATAATTCACTTACTTGTTATACCATCTGCCAGTGTTTCTGCCGGTTGTCCCTGCAGCCAGAACACTTAACCCTTATGTTACTTGCATCAGAGGTTGTGAATTGTTTGAAAGATGTCAAAAATTCACCAATGTCAATTTCTTTATAAAGAACTTTAAAAAAATCTATGAAAGTTCACTAGATAAAAAGATTTAAAAGTCTGATGTGTAACATGTAATCTGTTAAATAAATGATCCATTTAAAGATAAATCACTGGTTAGAAATATTGAATAAAAATGGCTTAGTTACGCTTAGTTCCTACAAAATGAACTTGCTCTTATTATTTTTTTTTGCTTTTTTTCTATTTATTGTATTTTTCTTTCAAGATGGGGTTTTCTCTGTGTAGCCCTGGGCTATCCTGGAACTAACTCTGTAGACTAGGCTGGCCTTAAAATCAGGAGCTATGTCTGCATCTGTCTCGAGTGCTGGGTCCGACTATACCATTATTTCAGTAACAGCCAAAAGTATACTTTGTGTGGTAGGAAAGCCAGCCTCTGTTTGATTGGAAATAATTTCAGGAACCGTTAATGAGAATGAGGGTGGGGCTGGAGGGTGCTTCAGCAGTTAGAGCAGTTGAGAGCACTGGTTTCTCTTCCAGGTTTGATTTCCAGCAACCACAAGGCAGCTCACAACAGTCTGTAACTCCAGTTCCAGKGAACCTGTGCCCTTCCCTGGCCTCTCAGTCAATAGTGTGGGTGGTTGGAACAGTCGAAAGAGGGCAGGCAGGGTGGCAGATTGACTTAGATGCTCACTGTAGTGTTTAGCTGGTGCCAGAATGCTTGAACCAAATGGTGTGAAGTACCATTCACTGTTCACAGTAGGGGAATGTCTCCTGAGGCTTATTATTTTTAAATAAAAATGAGAAAGTGGGATGCCACTTTCAACTCAATTAGCACTTTACATTGTGTCTTTGTTGCATGCTGTCTGAACAAGTTAGAAAAGAATGTTTTTAAAATCAAACCAAATTACGGATAAACCCGAAATTATACATAAGGCTGGATCTGTGTTCCTGAATACATGAATACTAAAAAGAGAACATTCAGACTTAATAAGAGCTAGTGTTAAAAGGTCTGCTAGTTATCCACTGATCAGCAAAGTTCAGTCTGAGGAGAGTATTTTTTTTTTTTTTTTTTGGTTTTTTCGAGACAGGGTTTCTCTGTATAGCTCTGGCTGTCCCGGAACTCACTCTGTAGACCAGGCTGGCTCCTAACTCAGAAATCCGCCTGCCTCTGCCTCCCAAGTGCTGGGATTACAGGCGTGCGCCACCACTGCCCGGCCTGAGGAGAGTATTTTTATCAAGGTTGTGTGGCTTAGTATTTAAGGACTGACCTATCTCTGATTGTGGTGTTTGTTCTTTTGTGGCGAGTGTGAAGAGACATTTAAATATATATATGTATATGTATATGTATATGTATATGTATATGTATATGTATACACACACATATATGCTTAGTATATATATATACTTTATATATGTAAATAGATATAGATATAGGTATATATACAAAAGGTATATGTGTATATATGCTAAACATGTATATATAATATACTGAAATACAGATATATATCTGTATCTTTAGTTGGCTGTGTGTGTGTGTGTGTATGTATGTATGTATGTATGTATGTATGTACCTGCAGTTGGCACTTTATGTCTGTGGTGCCTTCACCAGTGGATGAAGAATACTGGGGGAAACACTGCATCTGTGCTGAACACGTCAGCCTTTCCTCATGTTAGGGTTATGTAGTACAGTATGAAAAGTATTTATATAAGGGTTGTTGTGTGTAGGTGAGTATTCTAGAAAAGACTGAAAGTGTGAGAGAAGGGATACACATGTAGAATTTACGATGTTTTACAGAAGGGACTCAAACACTTGACGTTGGTATCTGTGGGGAGGTCTGTGGATATGGAGAAGCTCGTGCCTGTGTGTGTATACGTGTGTGTGTGTGTGTGTGTGTGTGTGTGTATGCGCACGCACATGCGCGCTCGTGTGCACATGTGTGTGATCTTACTGACTAGTTTCAATTTAGGAATTTAATCCAATATTCTTAATAACTGACAAAATGGTTCTGACAGTTAAGGGTAGCAAATCTTTTTATCAAAAAATTTTAATACCAACTACATCACAAATATTTGTTTATATGTTTGTATACATATATGTGTGTATTACAAATTTTTATAAAGTACTTTTTCTCAGAGATTCAAATTCAACATCATTACTCTTAATTTTAGTAATTTTAGTATATACAAAGACACAGTAACACTAGGAATATGATTGTGTGATTGAATTTTATTCCTTTAACAGTGTTTCACTAGCATATGCAACACTTTGGACATAATGAAACTGAAGTAAATTAAACTAAAAAGTAATAATATAAAAATTAATGATGACCCCGAAACAGCTACTTTGAACTAATCCTTCTATGGGGTAACTGTACTGATATAACATTAGATTTTTTATTTTTTTAATTTTATTAATGATTTCATTTTATTTTGTTAAAGATGAAAAAACAGAAGGACGGAGAAGTTAAGTATAACCATTTGAAACTTGAATTCAGGTTCTTTGACTATAGTTCTTGTTCTTTCCTCCACGACACACTGCCTTTGGATTAATCATTAAAACAAACACATTTTAAAACCACTCTGGCTATTAAAATGAGAACTCCTACTGACCATTGGAAATGGAAAGGCTATGTTATAGTAGTTATGCGCTTAAACTTTCTAGGAAAAGGACTGATAACAAAGCAAGATAAACTTTGGCTCTTCACAGCATGTTCTATTACATCCATCCACATATGTTACTATTTTTCATCAACAATTTTCTTCTACTTTAATATTTTTTCCTGATTATATACTTTGACTTACTAGTAAGCCAACTTAAATACAACTTTATTAGTAAGATAATTCCTGTCCAATCATCAGTTATAAAAGGTGACATCACAGATCTATTGATGAATTCTGATGTCAATGTATTACTTTAACCACCAATGTGAATTCAATGTGATTCTTCCCCTTCCAAATTTCGTAAGATTTAGGAAGAAGATAAGATACTGTGTGGATTACTAAAAATATGTGTTGAGCTGGTAGCTTGACAGGAATGTGGGCTTGACTTAAATTATCTCTTCCTGCCCTTGAATCCTCCCCACCCAGGTATTTTACAATAGTCAGAGAGATTGATTGCAATCAGAATGGTAAAGTTGACAACTGAGTTGCAAAACAACCCTGAAATAATTATGTTTGAATGAATAGAACAAAGAATTTGACATTGATGGCAGAAATGACTAATTGGAGACTAGAATAGCTAATTTTGTGGTCATTGTTTCATGAGAAAGGTATAAAAAATGAGACAAGTTGAGAAATATCAAGATACTGTTTAAATCACTTAAACGATGACAAGTCTGACAGAAGAGAGTGAAGTGGGAATTTGTAGTTTTGTTGGACATTCAGTTGTGGTATGTGATGTTTTTTTCTGGAAACTTTTATAAGAGGATATTTTGCTGAAGCAGACACATGAGAGGATGTTTTCCTGAGAACAGACATGTGTTTTTCTGGAAACTGCCTTGTGAAAGGACATGTGTTGTTTTGCTGGAGCAGAAGTTTGAGAGGACACATGATGTTTGGAAAAAGTATAAGGGTAAGCCAACAGACAGGGGACAACATTTGGCATTGGTTCACCTTGCTGGTCTTTTCTGATCTTTGCTTGTCACGACTTTGTAGAAAGAAATGCACCAAAGAACTTCTGCTGGTACACTGGCTGCTGCTTTCCACTGTAGCTGACTTGTGCTGATAGGTGGAGTGTCAGAGTCTCGTGGCTTCTGGATCAAGTTGCTGCTGCTGATTGGTTTGGTGTTTTGCTAGTGGGCTAGACAGCTGACAATGAAGACTGGAATCACCCCAAAGAACTACTTCTAAAGAGGTTTACACCCCCCTTGTCCTATTAGCCATCTTCCTCCCATACCTTTGTTTTTTGGGCTATGTGGGAGGTTAAATCACTTAAGAACCCTTATTAAAGTAGGTTTTGAAAAATATAAACCTACAAGAGAGTAGTATACAGAAGGAATTCAGAAACAAACTAGATAAGAAGCCAATTGTTTTTAGTGTGTGTAGGGATATGAACCTCAATTCTACTCAAGTAGTTAAAAGTCAGGCAAAGCTTTTGCAAGAAAAGGACAGTTTTAGAAAGCTCCTTTAGTATAAGAAATGGTTCATAAACATATTCTAGATAAATGATCTTGAAGGATGAACTCAGATTCCCCCATGCTGGTGCCTTTAGTCACTCTTTGTCTTGTCTGAGATGCCATTTTACAACAAAGAACTGTTAACATATCAGTAAGAGAAAATATGGAAACCAGGAATAAGATGTGCTATCTTTAGAAAGAGACTCCATCATCCTTATGATCACCCAGGTGTGTTTGGTGTACCAAATTTGTAGATGCTAAAAGTAATTTGACAAGAGAGTTTATCATGTTGGATTTATCATTTTAAAAGTGTCTAAGTAGTCTACATTAAACTTGGAAGCTTTAAGGAATATTGAAGATTATTTGATGGTGATATTGTGACTTTGAAACAAAATGATACAGTGATGTGCTTTGTCCTTGTGAATTTTTAAGTATATGACTTGAGAAAGGTTATTTCGGTATCACAAGATGACTTGAAATAATGTTTTAACACTCTGGAATCAGCCTGTGCAGGCTCAAAGGTATTTGCTTGAGTGTTTAAAAGCCTGTTGTTTATTAGATTTGTAAATTATTCATAGTAGGTATTTGAAATGCTAGAGGAATTAGATTGTGTTAAAATTTGCAGTTGTAATTTAAAATGTCTAAGGGAATTGAATTAATCGGGTTTATAGGTGGTGGTAAATGTTTGGGGGGAAATTAATCTGTCAAAATTATAAGTCAATTGAGGAGCTAATCGAAGATGAAAGACATAAATTTTTGTATTTCAACAAAATATTAGACTAGACAGACATTGATTGCATAGAATTTCTTTGAAGATTTGAGAACGAAATGATAGTTTTGACAAATGAAGATGTCAATAACTATAAATTCTTGTGTGTGTGTGTTTGTGTGTGTATGTATGTCAACACACAAAAGTTTGTTCTTGGAAATTAAGGAAGATTTGAATCAGACTTGGAGGATATTTGCTGAATAGCCCTATACTAGGCATCAATGTAGGTAAAAAAATTGTATGTATGTTATGTTGTAAATGCATGTATTATAGATGGTGTGTATGTGTGTTTGTAGATTCATTATTTAGCCCATCCATGCACATGTAGATGCCAGATGTTGGTGGTAGTCTTTTTCTATCACCACAGAGATAATGTTTTCACTGAACCTAAAAATGATCATTTAATTTAGACTGGCTATCCAGTAATCCCCCAGGGACATCCCTGTCACTGTCTCCTCAGCACCAGGATGACAGGAATTGCTTTGCTCAGGTTCTTATGTGCCATTCAAACTCAGGTCTTCATACTTTCAGGATAAATCAGTCGCCCATTGCAACTATCTCCAAGGCCTTACTGTATGTGTATTTTAAGATGTCTTATTATTTTTAAGAATGTTTTGTGTGTGTGTGTGTGTGTATGTGTGTGCCTGTATGTGCACCACATGCATGTGTGGTGCCCTCAGAGTCCAGAAGAGAGAGACTGGTGGTTCCTTGCAACTATGGTTATGGGAATTTGTAAGCTGCCATTTGATATCTGGAAACCAAACTCGGATCCTTTGCAGTGCCCTTAACTGCTGAGCCATCTCTCCAGCCCTTATTTTTTTATTTATTTTTTATTGGATATATTCTTTATTTACATTTCATTTCCCTTTTTTCTGGTTTCCCCGCCCCCCTCCAGCCCTTATATATGCCTCATTTTTTTAAAAAAATATTTTTAATTGATTATTTGGGAATTTCACATCATATACCCAGATCACACTTATCTACCAGTCTTCCAATGTCTGCCCCACAACCCTGTGCCTTCTTCCACAGCCTCCAAAAGAGGAAAAAGCAAATTGATTTTGCGTTGTTCATATACTTGCTGGAGCATGACCAAATTCCTTGTGGCCAGCATACCCAGGGCAGACGAGTCTTCATCTATCTGTGTCTGGGACAGAAGCCTTCAACTGAGAAGAGCTGCATGGTAGCTGGGGAGGGGGCGGGGCCCACTCTCCTATCCCAGTCCACCACCAGGACTCCTCTCCTGCTGCTTGTCTTCCCTTCATCCCAGAGTAGGTCAGTGTCTATATGTGTCTTTTAAAACCAATTTCACTTTGTAATAAGTTTGAATGGTGAGAAATACCTTTCTCTTTTTTTTTAAATTTAATTTTTATTATTTTATGTTTATGAGTGTTAGTCTACTTGGATGTTTGCACACCTCGTGTATGCTTAGTGGCCAACAATGTAATGACTCTCTATGTGGATGCTGGCAATCAGTCTCTGCTATTTCATAAGAAGTTCCTTAACCACTGAACCACCTCTACAGCACAGAGAAATACCTTTCTTATTATTTTAACAGGCACATAATGTCCCAAGGGTGTAGATACTATCTTGACTACTTTTAGGTATTTTGGGAAATTAGCCCCTTGTATAAAGGCTATCCTTCCCTTTCGGTATTTCCCCCCTTTTATTGTTAAATACAGTCTAGTCTATACTCAGAAGGCAGCTGAGCCCCCTCTTTTTACCTGAATACATGGTTAGAAATCCATCTAGAAGGAAGGTTTGTCTCCTTTCTCAATTATTTATTGGATCACTTAAGAACACCAGCCTCTCAATTCTCAACATCCATGCTCCAAATGCAAGAGCACCCACATTCATAAAAGAAACTTTACTAAAGCTAAGAACACACATTGCACCTAACACAATAATAGTTGGAGACTTCAACACCCCAGTCTCATCAAGGGACGGATCATTGAAAGAGAAATAAACAGAGACACAGTGAAACTAACAGACGTTATGAACCAAATGGATTTAACAGATATCTATAGAACATTTAATCCTAAAACAAAAGATTATAGTTTCTTCTCAACACCTCGTGGTACCAAAATTGACCAGATAATTGGTCACAGAACATGTCTCAACAGATACAAGAAGATTGAAAGAATCCCATGCATCTAATCAGATCACCACAGACTAAGACTGGTCTTCAATACCAACAAAAACAATGGAAAGCCCACATACACTTGGAAACTGAACAACATTCTACTCAACGATAACTTGGTCAGGGAAGAAATAAGGAAAGAAATTAAAGACATTTTAGAATTTAATGAAAATGAAGGCACACCATACAAAAACTTTCGGGATACAATGAAAGCAGTGCTAAGTGGAAAATTCATAGCTCTGGGTGCCTCCAAAAATAATCTGGAGAGAGCATACAATAGCAGTTTAACAGCACACCTGAAAGCTCTAGAACAAAAAGAAGCAAATACACCCAAGAGGAGTATATAGCAGGAAATAATCAAACTTAGGGCCAAAATCAACCAAGTAGAAACAAAAAGAACTATACAAAGAAACAACAAATCCAGGACCTGGTTCTTTGAGAAAATCAACAAGATAGATAAAACATTTCCAAGACTAACCATAGGGCACTGAGACAGTATCCAAATTAATAAAGTCAGAACGGAAAGGAAGACACAACAAAAGAACTGAGGAAATTCAAAAAATCATCAGATCTTAGTACAAAAGCCTATACTCAATAAAACTGAAAAATCTGGATGAAATGGACAATTTTCTAGACAGACACCAAGTACCAAGGTTAAATCAGGATCAGATAAACTATATAAATAGTTCCATTTTCCCTAATGAAATAGAAGCAGTCATTAAAA
>BDUI01000078.1:85493-102615 GCA_002335545.1 Apodemus speciosus
AAGGGGTGAATGGGGGAACCGGGGGAGGGAAAAAGACATATGGGACATCTGGGGGGCGGGGAATCCAGAAAAAGGGAAATGAAATGTAAATAAAGAATATATCCAATAAAAAAAATAAAAGAAAAAAAACATAACTTCTGTCACATGCTATACTTAGAAGTGAAATAAGAATATAAGGAGAAAGAAGAAAGATTTAGTTGAGGGGGACAAAAATTATTCTTTTCGCTATTTCTGGTGGAAATAATTATCACGACTATGTACATCTACATATCTCACACATAGATCACATGATTTATCATCTATTTCCCAGATATTTTATGGTCTTTCCAAGACTCTTGCTCCAGAAACTTGAAACTTGGATAAGATTCTTAAGTCCTATCTACTCTTCTTCAAGGTGATTTGACAGTTAATGACCTATGTTATGCATGGTCTAAATTTGTACACTGGACTCTTTCCATATTTCAATTTAATATTTCAAAGCAAAGCCTCTGCTCTAGAAAGTCTAATTTTATTAGCATTCACAAAGCAATTCCTTCTCTGATATCTACCTCTGAGCCCACCCTTACATTCTTCTTAGTCTATTTAAACTCAAACCATTTCTCAGTTCATTCAATGAAGCTTATATCAGTAACTCAAGTTCATGCTTGCTTCCTATTGATAGCATCTTTTAAAGTCTTAAGTATTAAGGTATTAAAAGTGAGAGAAAAATGAGAAATATTATTCATACTCTGAAACAAGATGAAAATTTATCAGTATTCAGGAAAAGAAGGACTCTTGCTGGTTTTTGTTGCCACCCCCCCCCCAAGAGAAAGATAAGAACCCTGTCAATTTTAGTGATTGCCTGCTCTGTGCAAGTCTGATTCCTTCATGTGAGTTAACCCTCCATGCACAGTCTTAGTACAGCACTAGTTAGGAACTTGTGCTATGGAGTTAGTTTGATCTCTGCCTTTACTAGCTAGATCCTTGGATTTTACTTGGAGTCTCAGTCCCAGGTAGCTCATTGGTAGTAGGAAGAGCAATGATGCTTTCTTTATGCTTGATATCAAGATAATAAGCACATGACACACCTGACATGCACAACACATTATAAAAATTCAATCATTATTACTTTTTATATTAAATTAATATTTTCAACACTTTGCCATGTAATTAAAAAAATCATGTTAAGAGTTTTGAAATGGCTTTCTTGTACCATATATCACAGGGAGGCAGGCAACATCAAATAATGATCAGGTGAGGTAACCCAGATACCTCATCCCACGTGGAATGCATAATATGCCATCTTAAGCATTGTAAAACCAAAATGACATCATCATCAATAACAGCAACAACGAAAACTGCCTTGGAAAGATGATGTCATTTGATTGATGTTATAGAACTTCTGTGTGGCAACATTTTGACTCGAGACTGTATATTTATTGGGCATTATAGGGATCTCAACAGTATTGATATATCCTCCAATTCTTGGGATAGGACACCTTTTCATATTTACAACTTGTAAATATCTTTAGAAGTGCTTTGTAGCTTTCATTGTACAAGTCTTCTTAGATACACTTGTTATTCTTTGTGAGGCTGTTGCAGGACTGTTTTGTTAATTTCAGCTTCAAATTTGTAGTGTTGTTGGATTTTTTTTGTATGTAGAATTTGTGTCTCATACCTTTGACGCATTAAAAAGCAGGGTTGCTTTTTGAATGGAATACTTTAAGTCTTATGCATATATAATCATGTTCTGTGAAAAGAAAATATGTTATATCTTCCTTTCCAGTTTGGTTGCTTTTTTCTCTTGCCTAAATGCTCTGGCTCATAATTACAGCATCATACGAAGTAAAAGTAGCAGGAGTGCATATGGCATGCAATGAACACAATATCAAGGAAATGGCTTTCTACCTTGTTCAGTGTTTTTTATAACAAAAGAGTTCTGAAGTTTGTCACATGCCCTTTCTCTGTCTGACATGTGGTATTTTTCCTTAGCATTATGTATTGATTATGATTTGTGTTGAATCATCCCTGAATTCTAGGAAGAAAGCCAACTTGTGAAGGAATGTAGTAATTTTAATATATGAGTAAATACAACTTGCTAGTTTTATGTTGATTTTTTTTGCATCAATATTTGTGATGATCAATTTTTATGTGTCAACTTGATGGGATAAAAGATGCTCACATGGTTGGTAAAATACTGTGTCTCAGTGTTTCTGTGAGGACGAATATGGAACAAATGCACATTTGAACTGAGGAACTGACTATAGTACATTGCCTCATTCAGTGGAAGTGGGCACAATCCATTCGTGGTTGAATGAGACACAAAGATAGAGGAAGGAGAATTTGCTTCCTGCTGGATTTGAGTCATTCATATTTTCATGCTCTTGGGTATCAGTTTTTCTGGTTTTCTGGTCTTTACACAGAATATATGATTCATCATCGTCTCAAATCCATATTACTCAAACCTGTGGATTTGGACCCAATTATACTACGGGATTCCTTAGCTCTCTAGCTTTTAGATTATAGAACTTTTTTGGTTTTTCCATAATCATGCCAGCTAATTCTTTGGAGAATTTGAATTTGATACTCATCAGAGATGTTGGTCTCTAGTTTTTTTTTATCTTTGTGGCTATCAGGGTAATGATTGCATCATAAAACAGACATATTCTTAATATTTCTTCCCCTCTACCATTTTATAAGGATTTGAGAATAATTGGTGCTTATTTTTTCTTATCTGTGCTCATGTCTACACAGGTGCATGTGCATGTGAATATACATGTATATGTGTGAAGGCCAGATGGTAAGCTCAGATTTTATTCTTCAGATGATGACCAATTTTCCTTTTGAGGCAGGGATTCTCACAAGAGTAGAACTTGACAAGTAGGTTGCACTGGCTGAACAGTGAGCCTGGGGGGTCTGAAATCTCTACCTTCAAGTACCGGGATTATAAGTATATGTTGACACATCTTTCCTTCTTTTTAATATGGTCCCTGAGGATTGAACTCAGGTTCTTGCGCTTGCAAGCCAAGAACTGACCAACTGAGCTTTCTCTGTAGTCCCAGGATTGTGTTTTATGTTAGACATTGGAAAAAAATTTCCAACAAGTCTATATGAAGGGGGTTTAGTTTTTTCTTCTGAAGTTTCATTACTACTATAATCATTTAACTAGTAGTAAGTGCGGTGCTATCTTTCTCTGAAAATAAGCCACGTGTAGTGGTGTATGCTTTTAGTGCAGACAGAAGAACTCTGAGTTCAAGGATGACCTGGTCTATATAGAGAGTTTCAGAGAGGCTAGAGCTGTAGAGTGAGTGTTAAAAAAACCAAACCAGGAGCTGGAGAGATGGCTCAGCAGTTAAGAGCTCCGACTGCTCTTCCAAAGGTCCTGAGTTCAAATCCCAGCAACCACATGGTGGCTCACAACCATCCATAATGAGATCTGACTCCCTCCTCTGGAGTGTCTGAAGACAGCTACAGTGTACTTAATATAATAAATAAATAAATTAAAAAAATTAAACCCAGAGCAGCTCAAAAAAAAGAAATGTTAAAAAAAACCAAACCAAACCAAGCCAAGCCAAAACAATCAAATTATACCAGACTTGCCACCCAGTTAATAATATGCTTTGAGATCCTTTAAGACTATGTACTCAGTCTGCTGTTCTATTGTGTACTCAGTATGCCTAATGTTTATTTGCCTCTAATGAAACAATGCAGTAGGCATAGTGGCACACACCTTTAATCCTAGCACTTGAGAATTAGAGACAGGGGGACCTCAGTGAGTTCAAGGCCAGCCTGGTCTATATAGTAAGTTCTAAGACAGCCAGGGCAACATAGAGAGAGCTTGTCACAAAGCCAAAACCAACCAACCAACCAACCAATCAAATAAATAAACCAAAAACAAAACAAAAAAATCCAACAAAAAGAAAGAAAAATAGAATGAAATGAAAGAAAGTAAAAGAAGCAAACAATGTGTGTATCTTACTAACTTTGGAATTCCTACCCAGTCAGCTTCTACAGGGTGAGCTAAATAGCATAGATTTAATTTTTTTTTAAATTTAAATGTCAAAATGTTACCTTGTATTTTTTGAGATTCCATACACTACTCCTTTCAAATTCATGACCTCGTTTCTTCATTAATTCTATTGTAGATACACACACACACACACACACACACATATACACACATTCACATAAATACCATCTGCTTAGCCTGTATGATGTTAATTGTGTATGTTTTCACAGGTCAGCATTTGGTATTGGATAACTAATTGGTGTGTTTTTTCCTGGGTAAGACTTAACCCCCATCTCTCACCAGTTTTGTAGTTGCCTGTAGTTCTTTGTATAAGGCTGAGGTTCTATGATTGTTCTTATAGCCACTTTGGCATGCCTCTTGTTGATCTTAATCAGCTCATGTTTTACTCTTTATGTACCTTTAGATTAGAAGAATGTGAGTGCCCATGGTGTGTGTGTGTGTGAGCGTGTGTGCATGTGTGTTGTTTAAAACAGTCTATAAGTTATAGGCACCCTTAACCAAACCAAATATCTCATAAATGTTCTACATAGATTGATAACATCTGTGTGCGATTTTGAGTGTTTAGGTTGGAGTCAGAATGTAACTTTTTCCCTTGAGAAACTTTGTTAAAGATTTATATTAAGAAACCTCCTCATTTCTTTCTCATCCATGCTTCTGTGCTGTTTAATAAAAATAAAGCTCTGTTTTAGGCACAGGCCACAGGATTCCACAGAGAAGACCCACGCAACAGAAAACAGACAATAGATCACAGACCACAAACTACAGATAGATGGAAGACACAGGGAAAGAAATGGAGAATTCAAATTTCATCTCACCCTTGGCGTAAAGCACTCCAAGAGAATGTCTAGTTCCATTCCTTAGTGAGACCAATGTAAATAAGCCTATTCAGTTTTTTTTTTATTTTTCTTGGTTCTTGGCAAGTTTTATACTTATTGAAATTTGTCCAATTTTTCTAGGTTCCTATTTTTGACATATACATTCCACAATGCTTCCTTACTGTCCCCTCTCACACACCCACTACAAGACATTATACTGTATTCTTGTTGACTTCTAGATGGTGATTTTCATTGTAATGTTGTTATTTTTGTTATTTTTTCTTATTTGGTCTAGCTATGGGACCAGTTTTGTTGATCCTCGCAAAAAAGACACAATGTAACAATATGGAGTTTTCCATCTCTTTTCTATTCTTTATTTTGCTTAGGTCTATTCTAATATTTGCTATTTTCTTTCTTAATTTCATAATGGTATAACACCATTATTCTTCATAATTGTATAACACCATTTAAAGTATATCTTTTAATCTTATCAGCCATCTGTCATCCAGCATTTGGTCCTGAGTTCTAAAAAGTAATACTCATGACAATTTGAGTAGGAGACATCTTATAAGCACTTATTAAAATTCTTTCAGAAGTACTAACATACTTATCTAGCACAATATTTTACTATCCTTCCACTCATGATATTTAGATAACCAGGCAAGATACTCATTGAAAGTAAATTTATGCTGATATTCAGTGCTCTAAWGCAAACCATAAACAATATTTCCTTAAAGCATTTAATGGAACTCTTTGTTGTATAAAATAGAAAATACTGATGATAACATCTTTGTTTAATAGCTAAAAGTATTTTTCTTTCTGTCTTTGGTAAGACAATTTTGGAGTTTCATTTCACTTAGTAATACATCTACAGTGTATAAATAGTTTACCTTCAGAAATGCCAATCATTTTGTGATAGTTTAGCTGGGGAAAGTTTTGCCCCTGAAAACAGAAAGTAAACAAAAGTATCAATTGCCAGTAAGAACAATAATATAAGAAATCTTAATGCTTGAGAACATCGGGGTACGCGGAGCTTTCTGGAATCGTTACCTCTGTATGCATAGAGGGCTGATTGTCTACATTTGCTTGGGAGTCCTTGTATTTCACAGTTTGATTACAAGTAACAGAAAATGTCTTGAAACTTCCAGATTATTAACTAAAATGAGAAAAAGTTCTGGATAAAGGAAGCTAGAATAAGAAAACTGAAATGAAAATAAATCTCTTGGTTTCTACCTTCAATGGCAAAAAGTTTGCCATGTCTGAGTATACATGTGGTTTGATGTTAGAATAAAAAAAGGTCACAGAGGACACTGAAAGAATTCTTAAATAAACGTCATTGTCCAGAGTTTGATATAGGCCATATTGACTATGCCTCACTTAAATAACAGAAAAAGTAACCTTGTCTTCCAGTGTCACCTGTGCATTTATGTCTTTTAGGCATCTTATTAACTGATAAAATAAATTAAAAAGTATGGTTATTATTTTAATCTAGGCAAGAGAATGGTAAACTCCACCACACATTTCCACTTTAAATTGTAACAAAAACAAGCTACCTAAAATATTACTAATGTTAAAAATAATATTCAGATTAATCATATGATACACAATTCTTACCAAAGTTCTATGCGATAAATTTGAACATTTTAAGTTATTTTAAGTGTCTACTGTATATTTTTCTAAGCATTCACTTTTGAAAGACTATATCTTCAAGGATCACATTTTTATTGAAAATAAATATTCATATTTTTTCTTTTATTGTTACTTTTGGAGTTTTGGTCTGGAACCTATTGGCTTTCTGATGAGGCATCAATATAGGACATGGCATAAATATTCACAATTTTGATTGCTAGATGAGAACAGACAGAGTGAAATATTTACTCCCAACCCTGAGGACCGGGCATGGAATTTGAATTTGGATTGAGTCTATCTCAGGCACAATGCAGCATCTGTTTTATTCATCAGGATATGGCCGATGTGTGTGGAATGAATGTTCAGTGGTGCTTGCCTGTGTAATGATGTGAGGGGAAGACAGAAGTCCAGTGGGGGATGAGCCACCCTGCTCTTCTGGGAACTGCATTTTGCCAAACTATAGGTGCCACCTCTTCAGCATGCTGAATCATAAGTCCTATGTCAGACTGTTCCAGGATGTACCCTGTGTACAAAGATGGCAAATTCCTCTTCTGAGATGCTTACAGTTTTTTCCTAAGCAGGCTTCCATTGAATGATAACACGAATTAGACCTAGCATATATTAAGTGTCTTACTATGATCAAAGCATGAAGGAGTATTGAAAGATGAAAGTTATAGAAGTCCCTCCTAATGAGTTGTGAAATGAAAATTGTTTTACACGGCGGACTTAAGATACTTAGCTACACAACCAGCAAGATGGAATAGCACGTAAGGATACCTTCCTGTGCAAGTCTGGTGACTGAGCTCAATCTCCATGATGCACACCAAAGAGATGGGCGAGAACAATTCCTCAAAGTTGTTCTCTGATAGACACAGAGGATGTACTCCATGCATGCATGTGTGCATGAATACATGCATGCACACACAAACACATATAATGATAACTTCTAAAAAGAGAAAAGATGCTAGTTACAGCAGAATTTAAAATCAGTATAAATTCAGCATCATGTGAAGTCAGTATCTCATTAGCTTGCTGTGTAATTCATTAACTACTGCATAACTAACATAATTTATACGTTATCTTTGAGATATCATCTCAGGTACAATTAACAGGTATATATGAAATAAGTAGAAATAGCAGAATAGCATGCAAGGGACTTAAATTGTGGACAAAATTACTTAAAAAAAACAACTTTAAAAAAAGGTGTGTTCTTTGGGACAAGTATCCAGGGACACGAAGCTTGTTTTGTCTAGTAGGACATCCTGGAGTGCATGCTCAGATATTCCAATATAGGCCATCAGTTTTTAATTTACACATGGTTAATTGTTTATATTTATGGAGTTCAATGTCACACGTCAGTGTGTGTGTGAGTGTGTGTACATGATAATCAGATTAGACTAATTGCATATCTGTCACCTCAATATATCACTTCTTTATATCAGGTTAGCTTCATTGTACTGAACAGACTTCCTGTGGATCTTGTAACACACATTCTGATTTAGTAGATCTGGGTTGCTACAGAGATCTCAGGTCTAAAGAACTGCAAGTGATACCAATGATGTAGGACCCACACTATAAGCAACTCCTCCGAAGGCCACCCCTCCCCAGACTTCACGTTGTGTCTAGAATATTGATGAAACTTTCCTCTAGGGATAAATATAAAAGCAGGAATCAACCTACTGACTATTGTTCATAGTACAGGAAGATACCTTCAGACTGCCAGAAGAGGAAGGTAAACACCAGCCCTGATACTACTCTGATCTACAGTGGTGACCTTCTGTTAATGATGTGCTGGGGGATAATGGCAGAAACATGGTGGGAATACTGAGCTACTATCTAATTGCATGTAAAGCCTACTCCATGTGATGCATCTTACACCTGACACTACTCAGTGGCCAAGAATTTTGAGACTAGGTAGGCCACGGACATAGGGGAAAACCAAATGTTCTGCTAACGGAAAGCAGCAATAAAAGGATTCCCAATGATATTCATCTATACCCACCAATCAGTATCTCGCTTAAACATCACCAAAGACGTTTTCTCTTGCACTAGATATGAACTAATACAGAGTGAGCTATTGTGCCCTTTCTCCAGCCTTGAGTAGGTTAAACACATGGTTTTACAACCTAGCTGGAGTCTCTGGCCTCCCGGCATTTGAAATTTCCTATAGGAGTAGACTGCCCACTGAACTTGCTTTGCAACATAATCAGCTGAAACAAAGGAAGGGGTCTGTGGGCTTTCCTTATATAAACACAGTGATGAAAATTAAACTTCGAGCCTTGATCAGAAACTTTTGTCTTGACTTCATCCTTTTCTCGCACCCTGTTCCTTTTTCATTTCAGGCCCCTCTTTCAGGTAGACCTAGTTCATCCATGGCTGGTGGATGGCTATAAGCTATGTGCAGAGAGTGAGAGATCTTGTAACATTCACGACTAAATAGGAAACCATTATCAAGGGTTATCATTATCATTTCCTAAGGGTTGAAGGAACTCTGGAAGAGGAGGCAGAAAGATCCCAAGAGCCAGGGGCATGGATGATACCTAGGAAACAGTGTTTGTCAGATGCATCAGAACTGATACATATATGAACCCACAGAGACTGTGACAGCAAGCATAAAGCCAATAGGCTTGGTCCCAGCATTGAGATCTGGAAGTAGCCATGAGTTCGTGTCCCCATTTAAGGAACTATCTCCAATTAAACCACTCACTGTTGCGGGAAATATTAAATAAGCGAACCAGCGCGTTTCAGCACTAGTGCGGGCAACTGGTGGCTCTAGGCTCCTACAGGGCTCCTGCCGAGTGAACTCAACTCTGTGGTCTCTCTGCCTGCCAACTCTCTGGCAGGGGCCTCCCAAGTTCCTCTCGATATCACGCAAAACCCCACCCACCCCCGATGATCAGCCATCTAAACACCCATTTACCCGGTAGAATGAAAACTCTTAAGCTAATAGTTAACCGATCAGATTTATGTATCAATGAAATCACAATTTATAAGCTGTCAATACAATAATTTCAGAGCCAATTGATAATGATGAAAGCTTTATCCTAAATTATTCTAACCTTATGATATTATAATTGTGACTGGTTCAAGCCACGTTGGTTCATGTCCACCTCTATTCTCCTTCTCTCCTTTGAGACACTCTTTGCCTCTGCAACTCTTAGCTCAGCCTCCCTTTTCCCTGTCCAATCACAGGCCTCCTCTTCACTAATATAAATTGGACATAGAAAATCCTTCAACAACTCACAATGGAAAATTTAGTTTCTTCAAGGGATTCTCACTGGTTACATAAACTATATTTAAGGGCTAACCCCATGCCCCACAGATGGGCAATACAAACTGTACTCAAAGGTTGTTTGTAGATTTTACCTTTTAGTTTTGTAATGGTTTGAAAGAAAATGGTCCCCGTAAGCTCATAGGGAGAGGTGCTATTAGGAGGTGTGTCCTTGTTGGAGGAAGTATGTCTCATTCTCTTCCTACTGCCTGCTAATCAGCATGTAGAACTCCCATCTACCTCTACAGTATTGTCTGGCTGCATACCATCATTCTTCCTGCCATGAAGATAATAAACCTGTGAAATGTAAGCCAGCCCCAATTAAACAAGAGTTGCTGTGGTAACGGTGTTTCATCACACCCATAAAACCTTAAGGTCGTTTTTGTCTCATATTGCCTTTTTTTCTTTACTGATCTTTTGCTTGCATAGTATGGTTTTCAATATTGTATTTTTATGGGTTGTGTGCATGCATGTGGGTGTGAATCTGCATGTGCATGCATTTCTCATGCTCTTTATTGATTTTGTTTGTTTGTTTGCTAGTTTGTTCTTTTTGTTTCATTCTTGCCCGATGTTCCTTTGTATTTGCCTGTTAATATTCTTAAGAGACAAAAAGAAGGTGTGGAATTGGAAGGGTGAAGCGGAGGAGAGGATCTGGGAGCAGATGAAGGAGAGGAAACTGTGATCAGATGATATTGTATAAAAATAACTTTGTTTTCAATAAAAGTAAAAATTAAATAATGCAGTASAAGAAACCATGTCTCACATGCTCAATACAGGAAAATGCTTGAATTTGTAGCACCAGCAATTCCTTAGGGTTTTGGCTACAAACAAGCAACCACTGCCATGTGGCTGTAAAGGAGAAATTTTGTGGTTCTTCTGCAGAAGCAGCATTCTCTCAGTATCTCATTCAGATTGGTGTCTGTGAAGTGACATCCTGCAGACTAAGAAACCATCTGGCCTGATTGGCCTGTCTCCAGAAGTCTGATTCAAGCTAATTTGGTAGTGTGCTGTATCCTTTTAGACTGATTGACCATTTAGTCAAGACTAATGGGCTACTGTGATGAGCAATGGTAATAAACTCTTTTACCAAAATTTCTTAAATTAAGTGAAAGAAATGCATTGTTGGATGGACAAGTCCACACAGATCTATTTTGTAATTGCTTGTTACAGATCTGTGATTATTTGCAGTCTAGGCAAAGGATCTAGATACAGTTAGCTATCAAGTTTAATTTTATTAAAAAGGCTATGAATGAATACTACTTAAAAATCACCACTGAGAAAAACATGAGATGTCTGTATTTTTCAGATGAAAATTAACTGTAGTCATAATTCCAGATACTTGGAAGAACTAAACCGTATCTACAAATATGGTAATATGGTCTGGTATTTGAAGATGTATGTAGTACTGTTCAGCCAAGAGTTCACTGAATAAATGACACTGGTATGAATCTTCCAGAAACAATTACACACCTTCATTTGTATTCATCATCATCATCATYTTACTTTTTGCATCAGGTAAGCCATATAGTGAATTGATATGGAGGATCCATGAAGAAAAAAATCATTGGTCGAACCAATGTAGTTTTATGACTGAGACTTAAAGTTTCTATTCACCCCCTAGGCAAGTAGGTCCCCACAGACACACAAAATGTCATTGTGATTCCCCAAAGTAATTACAATAAGGTCTGAGGTAGAAGCAGGAGTGGACAGGGTTGATTACATTTCTCTGTCTCTTTTACAACTTCATACCAATGGGGAGATCAGATCAATTAGACACCTCATTATTATTGCTGTTATTTTATTACACATCATTAGTCCAATAAATAAATTTACTTGGATAATAAGAACAATAGTGATAGTGATATTATCATTTGAATTTGGGTAGCAATAAGGTTTACCTTAAACTAATCTAGCATTTGTTGGATTTCACCAAGCTGTGGACCACCCTGACCAAGTTAAATTGAAGCTCAGTGGTCCCTGCCTGTGTAAATGTTCCTTGTAGTAGTTGAGTAACACCTTTTCTTCAATGACAGGTCTGTGTATTGTATCTTATGCCATAAGAGATTTGCACAAGGGATGAGGTATTTGTGTAACGTATTAATCTTGAGATGGGATGATTATGACAGGTTACCTAATGGGCCCATCAAATGGATAGTTTTGTTACTGCATTCATTACATCATAAAGATGAGAGAGGAAAAGGAGGACGAGCAAGGAAAGTGCAAGAATACTGCTCGCTGCTGCCTTGAAGTTTCAAGGGGAACCACCAAAGCAAAGAGTATGGATGGCTTTCTGAAGGCGAGGAGGCAAGGAGATGAACATATGGCCTCTCCAGAAGCTTCAGAGGAAAAACATCGCCAAATACCACTACTTTAGCTTAGTGAATCCTAAACTACAGAGTTTTTTTGCAGTAAGATAGTTACAGATTAAACAAGGGTATTCTCTCCCATATATCATCTAAAAAGACAATAAATTTATGCTGTTTCCAGAATTATATTTTCTTTAAAGATATTTAACTTTATTTCATGTGTGAGTATTTGCCTAAATGTAAGTATATGCATGACATGTGTGCTTGGTGCCTGTGGAGATGAACTATACCCTTTATCTTGACCTTTTTATAATCCTATAAGTTATATATGATGATCCTGTAAGATATGTATGAAGGTCTACAATTTAAGGATAAAGAAAATATGTTGGAGTTTTGTTTAGCTTTCATTTACCAATTCATTTATTCATTCACTCTATAAAATTAATACTCTATAATCTATAAGATGCTGTGCTAAGTATTTCAAAGGAATAGCAACAAGGTTTCTTCTTATCACCATTGCATTTTTCTGCTAAAGAAATGCCCTGGACATGTAATGAAGCAAGAAGACAAAGAGAGGAAACAAAAAGTTTCTGACTGTCCACAGATTACATGTTTGCCCATGTAGATAATATGAAAATAAAAAGTCTAAGTGAAGGAAGAAGGTTTTAAGATGTAGTTAATTCACACAAATTAGTAGCTTTCATGTCCAAGAGAAATAAACTACTTAAATTCAAATTTTAAAGCACACGAGGTTTATATTAACGCCACCCTAATTTGAATAGTTTTGGTATAATTCTAACAGAATATCCATGTGTTATATATGACTTAGTCTTCAAAACCCTGATGAAGAAAATTAAATAAATAATAGAGAAATTTTGTGCTTATGAATAAGAAGATTCTGTATATGTTGACAAGTTTCAGTTCATTCCAAACTATTTATGAAATCAATACAATTCCAATTGACACACCCAGAAAATAATTCTGTGGTGGCTGAGAAACTGATTTTAAAATGTGTGTGGGTTTACAGAAGACACAGAGGAGCTAGCGGAATACTGCAGAAGAGTGACGCTGAAGGCGTAACACTACTTGACTGCCATGCTTACTTAATAAAGTGACATAGGAAAAATAATGTGGCATTTGTAAACAAAACACACACAGATGAATAGTTTTTTTTTAAATATTTATCTTGGGCAGAAGACATCTTTGGATCAATGGTTAGGAGTACTAGGTCTTCTTCTAGAGGTCCTGAGTTCATTTCCCAACATCTACATGGAGGCTCACAACCCTCCGTTTATAGCTCTCCTGGATCCAATGACCTCTTCTGGTGCAGACAAAATACTCATATACATAAAATATATAAGTAAAAGAAATCTTTAGAAATATTTAGCTTAATTTGTATATATGTGTATCTCTGTGTATGTACACGTATGCATKCATGCTTGTGTGTATGCATGTGTGCATGTTTGTATGTGTGTGTTTGTGTGTTTGTCTGTGTGCGTGCTTGCGTGTGTGAGTTCTGGTAGAGGCCAGAAGAGCATCTCGAAATCTCTGGAGTTGGAGCTACAGGTGGTCATGAGCCTCCCCAAGGGTATCAGGAGCTGGACTCAGGTCCCCTGAGAGAGCAGCAAGTCCTCTTAATTGCTGAACCGTCTCTCCATGCTCAGTTGAATAGTTTTCTTGAGGCCTCCCTTAAGGAGGCTGAGTCACCACTTGTTACTTAGATTTTACACTCAAAAGATACTAGACTTTGAGGGTAATATTTGGCAGTCACTGTCAAATAAGGCAATGAGGTGCCTGTGAGGGACCCAGAGGAGCACCATTCTACAGTAGAGTAGAGGGTGAGCAGTTGACAAAGCTTCAGACAGAGGCGTCAAGATTTACAGCACAGTATCTAGAGCTCTCAACTCCAGAATTGTATATCTAACTCTTACCCTGTTTAACATTCTGGAAGGTTTTAAGAGATTCTTTCTTTGGAATGGAGTAGACACCGTGAACATTTAAGACATCAAAATTCTTTCTTCAAAAGGACTCCTCACTTTTATGTTTTTGGTTTATTATTATGAATAAAAACAGCATTAGGGTCATTTTCTCTTTTATAAGGTATTTGCATATTCAATGCCCTGTTTTTTTTTCTGATTTTTACTAAAAACCATGCTTATCCTATCCACCACAGTCAGTATTTCTTACAAGAATTATAGTGTCTTAATCATCTCTAGCCATTCTTTTCTGTAATCATAAAACTTTTCTTGGGCTTTCTCCCTTTACTGGAAAACATTTTAATTTGGTACAACATTAAGTGATTTGCTGTTTCCCCCCCCCCCCATAATCCACAATTCTATCCTCTTGTCTCCTGTCTGACTAATATTAATTGTTCTCTTCAAGAAATAAGAGTTAGCATGGGGAAATAATTGCTTCATTTTACAAAATAGTTCCCAATAGAGCAATATCATGCAAAATAGGATAAGACATAAAAATGCTAATGAGTGTGGAGAGACTCAAGGGTAACACAGACTGTATCTCTACTAGAGTCAGGATCCACAGAAACTGACAAATCAGTCCATGACTGCATTTGGAGACCTTTTCAGGGTAAAAGCTAACATGGAGACATACAGATTGAATTCCACAAGAGCAGTTTATGGGACTTCTATTCCATTCTTGGAGGGATAGATAAAGGGTGAATGATTTTCTACCATATAACATCTGTCTAAATAAAAATATTTATAGTGCCCATATTTAGGAAAAAAGTGGTTAGTTGTATATTGTGAATTTAAAAACGTGTATTTAATCCTTACATCAAAATAAAACTAAGTTGAAAGCCAAAATTGAAAACTAAACAAGATTGTATTTAGAAGATAAAGCTATGTTTATTCCGTTAAAGAAGGAAAACCAAAGAATGATGGATGTCAGAAAAAGAAGACAATCAATAAAGATTAAAAGAGAAAATGAATAGAAAAAAGTTTTAGACTTTTCATCAGTAAAGATAAGTTTTAGGATAATAAACTTAAACAAAAATAAGTTTTAGAAAAATCAATAAACTCGGACTCTGTCCGCGTATCTGGCCCCAGCTGCTAGCTATCTGTAGTGCCCTGAGGTAAGATGGCGGCCTCCGCTGTAATCCAGGCACAGACCCCCGAGCGAGTCGGTGCCTGCGCTGGTTGGAGCAGAGACAGCCTGCCAAGCTGATCAGGCTCTGGGTGCAGGCAAGAGCCTGATGGGGTAGTCGATGTTAGACTCCGGACTCTGTCCGCATACCCGGCCCCAGCTGCTAGCTGTCTGTAGTGCCCCACCCAGGATAGTTAAAACTATTATCAACAGTAAAAGAACTTCTGGGGGAATCAGTATCAACCAAACAAGTGAAAGATCTGTATGACAAAAACTTCAGATCTCTGAAGAAGGAAATTGAAGAAGACCTCAGAAAATGGAAAGATCTTCCATGCTCATGGGTTGGCAGGATTAATATAGTTAAAATGGCAATCTTGCCAAAAGCAATATACAGATTCAANTAGTGAGTTGCAAGCCAGACATAGCTCTATAATGAGCACTTGTCTAAAATCAAATTAAATCAGAACAAAAAAATAATAAATGGATAAGAATGAGGCAAGTTATGCTCAGTTTCCCCGTGCTTCCATTTAGAATCATGTTCCTCAATACCTTTTACAATAATCTTGCTGCTGAAGTATTATTTTATCACAACTAAATGCACATAGCCTGGGGATATAGGTAAAGGAGGTAAACAATCATGCAAACCCAGGCAAATCACTGCCCCAAATAAGATACAGGTAAGATTCTTAATGAGAGCAGGCCTGGTGGCACAAGCCTGTACTCCCAGCCAGGAGGACCGTGCATTTGGGGCCACCTTGGACTGCACAGCAAGTTCAAAACCAGCTTGAGCTACTTAGGTAAAAACTTCTTCAATAGCCAGGGGCTAAGTATGTGGTTCAATGGTAGAGCTCTCATCTTGCCTGCACAGAGCCTTGGGTGTGATCTCTAGCAACACATATGCATATACAACACACACACACAACACACACACACACACACACACACACACACACACGAACATACACCCACATAAATATACAAACAGATGCATTTGTATTACCTCAGAAAGCCTTAGCAAATACAGAGTATGTAAGTCATTCCTTCTCCATCCTGGTCACTGCAGTCAATTAGAGGTCTGATTTCTACAGCCATATCTTAGTTGCGACAACTGGAATCATACAGTATATTTTCTTGTGTTTACTGCACGCAATGCTTATGTTATTTCCAGGCTTTGGCTAGTGTCATGGCTATTTTGGTTGTCAACTTGACTGGATCTGGAATTAACTAAAACTAAATGGTCGGGCATGCCTGTGAGGGACTTTTTTCTTAATTAAGTCATTTGAAGTGGGAAAACACATTTATTTATTTGKATTTTATGTGCATTGGCATTTTGCTTACATGAGTGCCAGTGAGAGGGCGTTGCATCTCCTGGAACTGGAGTTACGGATGTCGTGAGCTGCCATGTGGGTGCTGGGAATTTGGAAGAGCAGCCCAGGCTTTTAACCACTGAGCCATGTCTCCAGCCCCAAGACCCACGTCACCATTAATCTAGCCACACATCCTGCTGCAAGCCTCTAYAAAGGACATGAAAGAAGGAAGCTCGCTCTCTTTGCTTGTCTTACTCTCACTAGTAAGTCCATYTCTTCACATCTATCAAATGAATCTTCTTCCAGATTCTGGCATATACTGAAGGAAAGGTAAGACATTCAGCCTTGYGAACTGAACAACTACTAGATTATTGGCTCTTCCTGGCAGGCAGCCATCGTTGTACTAGTTGGACCACAACCTCTAAGCCATTCTAGTACATCCTATATCTATCTATATCTACTTAGATAGATAGATAGACAGACAGACAGACAGACAGACAGACAGACAGACAGACAGATTGATAGATAGCTAGCTAGCTATCGTCAGGATTCTCTACAGGAACCCTGACTAATGCACCTGGGTTGTTTGGTGCTTCCCAAGGAGCCTCTTTGGCCAACAACTTGATTAAGTATAATCCATTCTTGGTACTGAAAGATTCATTTGGCGATGAGAGATGCCTAGT
>BDUI01000078.1:121985-136034 GCA_002335545.1 Apodemus speciosus
ATGTATATGTATATGTATATGTATATGTATATGTATATATACGTATATACGTATATATATATTTGAGACAGGGTCTCTTATTGAACCTGGAATTCACAGATTGTCTAGACTAGCTGGATACTGAGTTTGCCTCTATACCCTGGACTTTCCTGGTTTTGCCCTCTTGTCCTGGGATTACATCTATATGTTGCCACATGTGGCCTTTCACAGAGGAGTCTGGCTTCTCAACATAGGCATGAACATATATAGAGCAAGCATTTTACTCCAAACCCTTAAATCTGTCTTTCTAATAGCACAATTTTATTAATACGGGTCCTGGATTGTGCCGATTGTGAAATAAGGTGGACAAAGATGCAACTTGATTCTTGCCAAGAGGGAGTGCTATCTTGCTTTTATCATTGCGATGGTTTGTATATGCTTGTCCTAGGGCGTGGCCCCATTAAGAGGTGTGGCCTTGTTGGAGTAGGTGTGTCATTCAGTTGTGGGCTTTAATACACTCCTCTCAGATACCTAGCAACTAATCTCCTCCTAGCAGCCTCCAGATGAAGATGTAGAACACTCACCCTCCTTCTGCACAATGCCTTCCTGGATGCTGCCATGTTCCTGTCTTGATGATAATGGAATGAACCTCTGAACCTGTAAGCCAACCCGAATTAAATGTTGTCTTCATAAGAGTTGCCTTGGTCATGGTGTCTGTTCACAGCAGTAAAATCCTAATTAAGACAATTATGAATTCAATCACAGAATGCACAAAACCCTTTGCATTTCATTCTATTTTAGAGAGGCTATGTCAATGGTAAAAACCCAAAAGATTTACTGACATATGATGTGAGTCTTTGGCTTTTGGTTATACACTTCTAGCTATTTGCTAGTGTTTCCTTCGTTGGTGATCATTAAGGGAAGAGTTATCATAAATACAAATCACAAAAAAAGTCAAATGAATTTTCCACTCTAAGCAAAGCTAAGAAGGTCATTCAGAACAAATATTTAATATACTACTAAGATAGAATTTTGGATTATCTGTAGATCCTAATTTTCTATTCTCCATTGTTATACATAATTAAGAGAGGTATTTATCTTTAATCTGAATTTGTTAGAAAATTCTTCTTTTAAAGCAATGGAAGGAAGCTAAAAATACCCTTATCTTCCCTAGGGCATGATAGTAATACATTTTTATGCTTAGCTAATAGACCCTGAATGGCACTCCCAGCCTGCGTTGTCAGGAAGTACAAGTTCCCTTTGTCATTTTTTTTTAAAAAAACAAGGTTTGGGGTTTGAAAAGTCATATATAAGTCACAGAATGAAAAGGCATAATCCATACCACCAGGTTATTTCCAGAATAGCATAAGTTATGATGCTGTCCTAGTGATATGAACAATAGAGGCATATCACAAGCCAGGAAGGAGACTAGGCACTTACTGTCCTCTCCCCCGACAGAACCATAGGAATCAGCAAACTAGCCAGGTGCTGACCGCTGTCCTGTCTCTGGTGTTATCTGATCAGAAAAATGGATCCTGTATAGACTGTGGCTGGTCAGTTACTGTGCTAGGAGGGGAAAGTAAATTAAATGTGTGCTACCTTTTTGACTGGTTATACCCAAGTTAAATACTACATATCAATCAGCCTGTTGGGAGCTACGGAGGATAGGCTGAGGCCAGCAGGTGGCCTTCCAGGAGGTGGCCCATCATTTTTGCATGGTCTGTCATGGGTGTTCCCAATGGCAAGGCTCCAAAGAGACTTCATCTCAGGATTGCCTCTTGCAGCTGATATGCCTTTCCTGTCATTATTAAATCAATATAGCAATCCTCAGGCATTAGCCCACCCTATTGATCAGTTTCCCATAGATCGATGTCAAGATGAACTCTCAAGAGTCAAGGCTGTTTAGATGAGTTACTGATTTATAGGATTGCTGCTGATTTGATTCAAATAATTTTAGGAAGAAAGTTTGAAGAGATGGTTTTATTTGCTTTGTTAGAAAGATGTAATAAAGTTAGAATCGAGAATAGAATATTCCCACTCCTCATTAGTAAGTAAAGGCTGCATAATAAGAAATACAACGAGCTTTCATAATCATACTAAAAAGAGATATAGACTTGGGACAAATTTGTGTTTAAGGAAAAACATTTAGGTCCAAGGTTAAAACCACAGGTGTGCACTAGGATAGTCAAGGGCATGTAAAGACTGTTGCTTTGAACTTATGAGTTAGGGAATGAAACACTGCTTTGACCTTAATATCAACATCCTTCTGCAACTCCCATTTTATGTAACATTTTATCTCTGAGGTAATTTTCTGAAGAACTTTCTTTTTGTCTAAGAAGGTATAAAAAAGCCAGAGAAAAGAAATAAATTTGTTGGTTGAATAGTTTGGCTTGAATAGCTATGCCCCATCCATTCATCCATTCATCCATCCATCCATCCATCCATCCATCCATCCATCCATCCATCCATCCGTCCATCCAAAGGTATATGTCTGTTTATCTATATGTATGTGTGTAGGTATATATATATGTATATATATGTGTATATACATATACATACACATACACACACACTCATATATATATATATATATACTCACACACACACACACATATATATATATATATATATATGTGAGTATGCATGAATGCTTGTGAAGTGTATGAGACAGGTGGTTGGGCCCAACAAAAATGTGAATGTGTTAGTGTGTAAACAAGAATGTGAATGAAAATGTAAATGAATGTATGAGAATATGTGTCTGTGCATATTTGCCTATATAAAGCATCTTGATTCTTTTCCTTTCCTTCCTCTACGGTTCACAAAGCATTAACCACTCAGGTCACTGCAAGGCTTCTAGCTGCCTGACCAGAAAAATGATCCCTAGCAATAAATTTTTCCCTTACTCCCCCACTGCTAGACAACTGGTGTTAATCACCCAAGCTGGTGGTTTTTTAACCACAGAACAAGCAAGAAAGTTTTTAGGATGTTTTCTAGATGTTATCAGCAAGCATTCAGTATTGTTAGAGAGCTAGAAAGCCAGAGATGATCAGTCTTTAAAACTATGTTTGGAAACTATCAAACTTTAAAGCGTCCTCTATATCCAATACTGTGTCCCACTTCAAACTATCCCAGGCCAACCTGGCTCCTGGCTTCAGCCAGATGCCAACTATGTTTAGTCTCCTCATGTTTTTCCAAGTGAGGAGTCTCTCTCAGGGCCATCATGGAAGGACCTATTTATTTTTTACTTATTTATTTAACTTGGTCATGAGATACAAAAGAACATTGCTTAGAAAGGAATTGTAAATGTTTATTTTGAAAGTTGTTCAAATTATGATTAATTGTTTTCCAGTTTATTCAACAAACTGGCAAAATATGATTAATTTAACTGAGGCCTTTCTACAAGGACTTTGGAATTTCCCAACTTTGAAATATCAATTACAGGATGCCATTTTTGTGCAAATGAGAGTATATATACTCAAGTATTCATCCAGTTTTTTATGCAAATAAGAGTATGTTTAACCAAGTATTCACCCAGGTCTTAATTCTTGGTGTTCAGGATTATGGGAAAATAGTGCCTGCATAAAAATCAAATTCATTTATGATACAGACTACAAAGCAGTAACACAGTGTGACAAAGACAATTCAGATAGGACTATGACTGTCTAGAGAGAGAAAAATAGTTAAGGGTAAAAAGGATAATGATGACACCATCCATGATTTATTACTTACTTATGGACCTTCAAGCACACTCCTAACCATTCACAGCATTTATGTGGCAGAGACTAAGAAAGATGTATGAAGACAAAATGCGTGCTTATAGAGACATATCATTATGCACTGGGTACACAAAGGCAGGAAACAGGCTTCCGGAGAGGAAGGCAAGTTTTTTGCAGTTTCTATAGAGGACTTCTTTTTAGAAATACTGAGAATGTATTGGAATTGCAGGCAGAAAAAGGCATTCTAGTTAAAGAGATTGTACAGGCAGGACACTGGGAACTTTACGAGAAGATCAAGGATGCATAAAATAGATAAAGAGAGGTATCTCTGTTTCAATGGCTGTGTACCAGCTCTATATATCTTTCTATCAATCTGTCTATCTATCTATCTATCTATCTATCTATCTATCTATCTATCTATCTATCTNTCTGTCTGTCTGTCTGTCTGTCTGTCTGTCTGTCTGTCTATCTATCTATCTATCTATCTATCTATCTATCTATCTATCTATCTATCATCTATCAGTTATCTATCTGCTGTTTCTTACCACAAGTGACTCCTCTGTGGTCCAGCAGGAAGATGACCATTTCTAGTTCCCCTCATTTTTCAGAGACAAGGCTTTGGGACCTGGTTCTGGGCTGACCCCTATTTGGTTTAATGTTAGTGGAACATGCTGTTAGAAGCCACATTGGTGCATCTCTTTGATGCTAAACTTACTCAATCTGCAAAAGAAACTACGATGTTAAAGAAAGGAGATTAGGTACCAGGAACAGTTCATATGCAGAACTGAGAGTATGGAGTGACTCATTGAATTTATGACATGAGGCAAAGCAAGCATTAAGGAATGACTCTTCTGGCATGCAAGGATGGATATTAAGGAGGAGCTGTCAACTGAATGTCAACTGAAGAAAATATGAGAGGAGGTGCAACTGTCATGAGAATAAATCTCACCTGGAAATAACAAGATGCATTTTAGTAATTGTTAGATGCAGCATGGAGAAGCCAAAATATTATTATAGCACATTTTTTTTGTTATTAACATATTGTTGGACCAAGTAACATAGTAGGATACAAATTCGTGATTTGACAGCCAAATCATCTCTGAGAATTACGATTTAAAATTATTGAAATGTATTGAACAGTATCTTACATTCTGAAGGAGATTCAACTTTTCTGGGGAGAGATACAAAGTCCATTGGAGAGTCCATTTACCGTGGATGTTGTCAAAGAGTTGTTTAGTCAAATAAGAGACAATGTAGAAAGATAGCGGATCTACTACTGTGACAGATTTTTCACAGCATTCAAGTATTCACCCAAGTATACACTATGACACATTTGAAATAAGTTGAGGTAATGATACTTATTATCACTATCATAAGCCTGACCATGATTGTTCCACTGTGGATGGAAACAGAAAAAAATATTTCCAGGTGTAAGATTTCAGAAGGATGATTAGAGATAGCTAGGTCAAAACAGAAAGAAAGGCACTGCTTTGCTTTGCAAAGCGGAAGCATTTAATACAGCTAACTATAGTTGACAACAGGCAGAGTGGCTTATATAAATCAATATAACTGAGCAGTTGTAGTAAAAAGCAATAGCAATTAATGTATTTCACAAGCAAGGAATCTATTTACAAAAACACCTGTATATACATCATCTCAGCTAGCCCACTGATGGTCACATGCAGTCTGATTCCTAACAGATTCCAGACCTGTCTCTCTTCAAGGAATGTTATGAAAGCTATTCAGTCATTCACTCATTTTCTACTATTATTGAGTGTTTTTGATGTATATTTACACTTATCTACGTGTGGATTTGAAAATAGAACCAAAACTAATTCATTACTAGCAAGAGAGTGATAATAGATTAAAAGATAAATGTGATTTATTACAGGGATGCGGTCTATAAGGAAACAGACATATGTTTTATAAAATGTAATTGAAATAGGGGTCAGAGACCCAGTGAGATATTTATAATGATGTTGAGGAATATACATCAGTGAAACACCAATAGGATGTGCTAAGGGGCTAAAGGTCCAGGAAACAGAGAACCGGGCAGCAAAAATTGTGATTGTATTTGAGAAGTAAAGAGTTGAGAGGAAGTTGGAGAGGTTGATTTGGTACATATTTATTTTGATATGTTGGTGACACATACAAAAGCAACTGTATAACTGTATGTTTTAATATCTAAGTCCAAAAGTTTTGGCAGACTGAAGGATAGAGGTGTGAATCTCATGGATGTCTCCATTGTAATTCTTTAATCATATGCTCAACTAGGAAAACCTCAGTGTTGAGAGTGAGGGCAGATAGTGAAAAATGAAGGGTCTAACGTGCAGAGATCTTCAGAAAGGAGATAAGTGAAGAAGCCGGCTGCACCGGAAAGTCTAGAGTCAGAAACAACATCCTCTGCCGCAATAAGGAACAACACTGTATGAGAAGGAAAACATCTATAATCATTTCCAAGGAGAATAAGGTCACTGGGCTTCTCCAAATCTAATACAAAGAACTGCGACAGTGGAAACTGCTCAAGGTTTTTTTTTCCCCCACAGACAGCACAAATTGGCCATCCACTTAGATAAATATCATTTAATGGTAATATGAACTTATATCATATGGCATATAGGACAGCATGATTATTCTAAGGTTGCACTAATTTTTCACTAATTAATTTTTATTTGACTATTTTATACATGTATATAATGTATTTTGATTAGACTTTACTTGGTCCAGTCCTGTCTTCTACCCATCTCTACAACCCACCTTCCCTCTTTTGCTAGCAGCTGCTTTCTGAGATTCATGATTTTGATTTTGTTTGGGGGACACATTTTTCTTAATTGGGGCCATTGTGGCCCTTGAATTAGAATGGACTATATTTTTAAAATAATAATAGTGCGCAAAAATCAGGCTGTGGTGGCACAAACCTCCAATCCCAAGCCCCAGGCCAGTCTAGGTGACATATTGAGTTCCAGGCTATCCTGAGCTATATTGTAAGATCTTGTCTCAAACAACAATAGTGAAATAAATAATAGCAATATACATACATATAAAACTTTCTTTACAAAGAATTACTCAATGTAGCAAGACAACTATGTGTGGTTTTGTAGGTGAATATTGTTTTCATCATTTTGCAAATAAACACAACGGATACTGAAAAGCTAACTTGATTTAAACAACATCATCTAGTGGGTCTAATAGACCTGGTATGATACCTGAGCAAGAACAGTAGGACTTCTAACCTGTACTCTTTCCCAAGATAAGGAGGTACTATGACTTCTTATGGTACATTTAGAATCACAGACAATGCAGACAGGTTTCACCGGCTATAAATCAGGCAGCGATGTGACGAGTCATCTCTTTACCATGCACGGTAGGCAACATGAGTAACAACACCGTGGTTGTGCTTCACATAGCACTTGGGGAAATGGCGGGGAGGTATGAACTATAATCAAGTTTTCATCCCACCAAAGCTTACTATCTTCTTTTGGAATAATGACAAGGAAGATTTTCTAAATGGTGATTAGTATTGACAAGATTCTTAAACTTAAATTCTATAGGCTTTCTTCTTCACACTGTGTGCTATGTTGCTTGCCATCTTGTGTAAACACTTCATGAAATCCGTACATTTTAAGTTATGTACACGCACCCAATTGTTCCCATAACAACATCTCCACTTTCTTTTAGTAGGTTCCAGCTGACATGTTTTTTGTTTACTATTAAAGACCACTGATATTGGTGAACAGTAACCTGAGCTTCTTAGAAGGAGGCTCGTCCTCACCATCTTTTTTTTTTTTTTTTTCATCTGGATTTACTATGTAGTCCCTGCTGGTTTTAAACTCAAGAAAGTCAACTTGTGTTAACCTCTCAAGCCCTGGGATTACAGATAGGAGCTACCATTTTTACACAAAACATACTTTAATCTATTATTTTAAAAACTTTGAAAATGTGTGTGTGTGTGTGTGTGTGTGTGTGTGTGTGTGCGCGCGCGTGCGCGCGCGCGCGCAGGTGTCTGTAAAGGCCTCTGGTATCCTGGATCTGGACTTGCAGGCAGTTGTGAGCTTTCTGATGTGGGTGGGTACTGGGAGCAAAAATCATTGTCTTCTGTAAGGGCAGCAAACACTTAATTGCTAATCTATCTTTTCAGCTCCTTTGTAATTTTTATAAATACAAGGACTTATCTATTTTTACTTTCTTGCTATGCTTGGGTTAGAATTTAGGTTTTTACACCCTAGGAGAGCACTCACTCACCGAACTGCATCCCCCAACCCTTTGTACTGTTTCGAAGACCCTTCTGACTGATTAACTTTGGATAACCAGAACATCATGCCTATGAAGAGAAGAAATGTTGTAAGTAGGGAGTCAAACAATGTAGGCCATTGTTAAGCACCCTATTAGCTGTGTATTTTACCTTTTATGTATGGTTTAACATTCTTATGAATATTATGTAATTTTCCTGAAATGTAACACTATGTCTAGGTGGTCTGTGGACAACATCACTCTAACTAAGAGGGTAAAGAGCCAGAGACAACATCTGAGACCCATAAAAAAATAAGTTCACAGACCACCATCCACAGTGGAATATGTCAATCAATATAACTTGAATCTTTTGTAACTCATATTTGATCCAGAATAAACTATATTTCCTTCAACATGTTATTTTATTTTAACAGAATCTATCTGTGAACAGCACTGTTTGTCATTGTGAGCAGGACTCGGAGCACTTCCCAACCCTTCCCTATCACTCTGCTCTGATTTCTTTATCTGCTAGATTGTATTTTTCATTTTTCATTACTTCTTAGCATGCTCTTTTCTTTCTGATTTAGTTCTGAGAGTCCTCACCGTGGTGTGGAAGGTTCAACTCTTGGTTTTCATTCTCACTTCACCTCTTGATCTTGTGAGAAATGAGTCAGCTGTTCACAGTCCAATTCCATCTCAACCCAGCTTCTCCTAAAAACAAACAGGCAAACAACAAAGGAAATGATTTTCTTTAGATTCCTCTGAAAAATTTCTACCCATAATAAATTGTTGCCCTTTCTTTGCTCTACTAATAAATACCCTTTAAAATGAAACATGATATCAAATTGAGATGTCAAGAAAAGGAAAGAATCACATGGATATTATCTTCAATTGTAAGACAATTAGTTTATTTCACACAGTAATCAATGCATAAAATGTATTTTGGATTAGTCACACTTGCTATAATTTGAGTTAAATTTAAATTATGTAACCTGAGTTAATTTGCAAACAAAGTTCGCAATACCTAAGTAGAAAAATGAGTGTAATAGCTTTCAGTCTATAAATCTTAGCCATTTCCTCTGCGTAGTTTATCCAATCCTAAGTGATCATTACTGAACATATTATGGTAGTTTGAATATGCTTGGCCCAGGGAGTGTCACTATTTGGAGGTGGCCTTGTTGGAGGAAGTATGTCACTGTGGACATGGGCTTTAGGACGCTCCTCCTAACCACATAGGAGCTAGAATTTTCCTAGAGCCTTTCAGATGAAGATATAGAACTCTCAGCTCCTGCTGCACCGTACCTGCCTGGATGCTGCCATGCTTCTACCTTGATGATAATGGACTGAACCTCTGAACCTGTAAGCCAGCTCCAATTCAATGTTGTTTTTTATAAGAGTTGCCTTGGCCATGGTGTCTGTTCACAGCAGTAAGACACATATACATAGGAAGACCCCCCTAAATAGACTCAGCAGGTTGTATTTTTATAAATGTCTGTGTATATGAATACATCTCATGATACTTGAGATACCATGATCTCAAGAAATTATGAAGTTCGGGAGGAATGCAGGGCATGAGAGGAAATGGATGGCGAAGATGGTAATATAAATAGAACATGAATAAAAATTGCATCATGATGATACTGATGAATGGATGAAGAAGAAGAGACATTGAAAGGCATGGTAACTATCATGATACAGTTTAATAAAAGTTCTTCTAGACCTTTTCCATGAATGAAGGTCTTTCTACACAGGTTTGATTTTTTTTACTTATAAAAATAAGCAAATATAATATACAAATATTGCTATACATATACCATATTGTACCAGTTAGATCAAAAATCCAAATGCTTATGTGTATACTAGGTTTTAGGAAAAATGAACAAAACCATACAAATTAAAGTTAAAAAAGAAATTTATTCCCAAAAGTTTCATGCCATTTGACTAGTGAGAATATTATTTCTTGTATAGAATAATTTAATGAAATAAAACGGTGCATACCTAAGACAATTCACTGAGCTATTTTCAGTAGTCAAATGTAGAAGTAAACTCTATTGTTTCACATGTAAGAGGATATAGGATAATTTCCTGGACTTTCAGGCTCAAGTAGCCAATACACAGGTTTATAAGTTCCCCAGTAGTGTTAGTTGTTGAAGTTGGTCAAGTTCCCGAAGAGCTTAAGAGGTAGGCTGTAAGTTTGCCTCTGAGTACCATTCCTTTTTGCCTGCTGATGCCAGCTGAGGGCAATGAAACTCATGACGCAAGGGAAAATGTTTACAGAGGCCCATGTACTGCTGTGAGAGTAAATGTCTCTTGAAATGTGCTGTAGGCTTCATCCCCACTGGATTCAGATTTACCTGCAGACTAGATGACACTGCCAGTGGGACGCATGAACAGTAAAGCATAGTAATAAAGAGGTAGGGACAGGGAAGATGTGTGGACAACTGAGATATGGCATCAGAGGAGCCTGACAATGCTGCCACTCAGAGGTTCCGTCTGTGGGCCAATGCCTCTGGGAAGACACTTAGACCTGAGGCATCCAAACCTTCTGCTTCCCCTCCTACCTCCAGTTCCCCTGTTGTTGGAGCAGCCTTCTCCCTTAGTGGGGTACTTGCCTGGAGGGTCAAATATGGGTTTATTTCTAGGTTTTCCACATGCATGAGAAATGTGCAGCCTTGCTACATCAAACTGAGGCCCTCAAGTGTCTCAGTTGCCTCTCTTCCTTTAGTACACTCCAGGATGGAAGAATTACACGTATTCTTGGTATCCAAGGAGATTTGTTATAGTACCTGCAGTGCATAGCAAAATCCATGAATACTTAAGTTATTTATTTAAAGTAGTGTCAGGTTTGCCTATAACCTATGCACTTCTACCTGTGTGCTTAAAATCACCTCTAAATTATAGTGCCAAGTACTGTCTACCATCTATCGGTCTATCTATCTATCTTTTTCTGTCTGTCTATCATCTTTCTATTGAATATCTAGCAATCTATCAGTCTATTTATCATCAATCTATCAGTCTATTTATCTATCCATCTACCTATGTCTATATGCATCTATCAAATTTATATCTATCACCTATTTATTTCTTCATCATCTATCTATCATCTATATCTATCTACTATCTATATCTATCTACTATCATCTATTATCTATCTACCCTATAATTTTTCTACATGTAATGCTATAGAAATAACCTTACACTGTAAACAGTTATTTTTGTGGCATAATGGCAAAGGAAAAGAGGCTGTGAGTGTATAGTACAACTGCTTTTCCCATGAATGTTGTTGATGTGATTGCTTAAACCTAATCAAGATAAACCAATAACTATAGTGGGAAAACTACTCGGAATGTTCCTACCACAAACTCGCTGATTAGTTATATCAGTAATGTTAATAAAAAACATACCTGAAGATTTGTCAGCTATATTAAGTGCAACTCTTCACAGGGTATGACTCATTCATATGTTTGATGTTTTCATCAGTGTCTCACTTAGAGAGCTCTTCAAAAGAGCAGCAACTAATCCATGCAATGGTCCAAGAGCTTCACCACACTTGTGGCTTTCTCTAGCACAACCAAGAATAAACCACAAGCACTCTTCTCATCTCATCTTATACCCATTAATGCTGACTTTTTAGAAGCCTAGAGGAGTAGAGTGCCGTTTCTGAGGTTTCCGATGAGTTCATGCTTGACAGTTCCATCTCTGAGGATGAGCGTCTTTCTCTCAATCCTCCTGAATTTGACAGAGCTGTGCTTTATTTAGCATGCATCTGCAACAAGAGCAATAGTACCGGAGGTCGCATTTGCAAAGTCAGTGAGTGATGAGATCTGTGGCACACATTTAAAGCGCATTGGTAACTTTACCTTGATTTTAACTTTCGATGTTTAAACTTACAGAGAGTAAGATCACTGGAAAATTTGCTACGCATGGGGGGACAAGCCATGCTCTGGCTGCACTTTGTCTGTAATGACTTTCAGTGTGCAGAATACTGCAAAAGGCGTTGCTTAGTTCACATTCAGAACCAGAGCCTTCAGCACTGTAGCAAGTGAAGCCTTCTCAACTGGTACAGCACTGGAGAGTCATAAAGCTTCGCTAGTTAACATGCAAATCCTTGTGTGCAGGAAATCTGGAATGTGGCTAGAAAGAAGGATTGATTTTTTTATAGCATATACATTTTCTGTTGTTTACTGTGTTGTAAATAAACAGTAAGTCCATAAATATCAAAGATGTTTTGTAGTGACTGTATCATTATATCATATAAAGAATTGTATCTCAGCTTTCAGGATTGTAAAACCTGATAGAAGAATAATTATATAGAATGATTCATAATGCTACCACATTAAATAGAGTAATCCTCTCCTTGATAGCGATCAAGCGTGTTACCACCAAATTTGTATGGATGATATTTTGTTATCTGTTGGGAAATGTAGAAATTAATAAAAGTCAAAATCTGGAAGTGCTTGGTAATTACTTGTACTTCATTTTATTCCGTTTGGTGTGTGTGTATGTGTGTGTGTACATGTGTGTGCACACATGTATGATGCATGCATGCACAAATGCACACATTTGGCTATTTGAAAGTTCAAGAAAGCAACAGACTCATAATACCTCATAGGTCTACTTAATGCACATAAAATCTTACACTTAAAAAATTTGCAATGAAGTTCCTCTTGTTGTAAAGCAAAAATTATATGATTTTAAGCAGAGAGATGTTGTCAAAATTATCTTCCCTTTCAAGATGAATTGTTTAACAAAAGCTAAGGAGGCCATTATTTTAGACTAAGCTTATTCACAGTGCCATAGGACTAGGCTAAAAATAAAGGTAGAGTCCTCCATGTTCTACTCCATATAACCAAGCAGAAACTAAGCTGTTTATCTGAGCTCCTGAGAAATCAGAATTACAAAGATGAGGGCTACATTTCCCAAACAGGCCAGCTTCATGGCACGATAATGAAGTTCTCTCTGTTTTAATCCTTACACAAAAGAATTAATTTGCCATAACACAGTGTTACCTAATCTGCAACATTCCCAGTGTTCTGTCTTCTGTCCCTGCCTTATAAGAAAATAATTCAGAACCAATATGTTAGTTGTTACTTTGTTTTTACTCTTTTTAGCTATGATTTATCTACAAACCCAAACTACTGCTGAGCCATCAGAACACTAGACATCAGAACTTTAGACAATAAAATACTACATGATTAAAAATTGGTTATTATTAAGCATGCTGTCCTTTACCACCAACAACAATACTTCCAAAACACACAAAGAAGCTTAAAGACTTAACCAAGGCATTACTAAGGACTAGTCAGCATTTGTTAGTTGTCTTTAGTGATTAAATGTGCATTTGTTGATTTTTTTAAAGTTTGTTTCATTCATTAACTACATAGAATCATAGGCATGTTCTTTGCCATTCAGAAGCTCATGGCATAGTGAAAATGTGGAGATATTTTCATGCTTGATAGATACAAACTTGCACTAAATTCAACCCTAAGTGTACAAATAAAGGCTATAGAAACACACATTAAAAAAAAGATCCTGGAAAGATTTTGTTTAGGATGTGATTGATAAGAAGTTACCACTGGGAAAAACAGAATCACAAATGAATCTAGTCTAGGTATGAAGTTGGAAATGGAGAAAGAACCAGATGGTGGAGTGTGCCAGCGTTGGGTCAAGGAGATTTGACTTTATTGCTGTTCCATCTTTCTGCTCTGTCCAACTCCATTGGTCTCCGAGTAACATGAAAATGAAAGCAAATTATGAGAAGAATAGTTTAGATGTCAGAATAATCAAAAGAGTTTTATCATAGAAAGTAACTGAAAAAAACCTGATGAAATTGTTTGAGGAAATTATAATCAAAAGCAGCCCATGGATTGTGGAATAATTTTAGTACAACAATGTGGCTGCTCTGGCAAGGAATCACATCAAAAGACCTTCCAGGTCTGTGTGTTCTGGCTGGAATAAACACCCTTAATCTGAAATAGGTAAGGTTAATTTGTAGAAGGAAGCAGCCATGTTTGAAAGTGACAACTAATTGAGGGGCAAAGTGAAGAATCAGAAAAAGATTTGGCAGAATGAGTCAGAGACATGGTACACCCAATTCTCACAATACCAGTCAGGAAAGAGAAGT